>VZUI01005259.1:0-110066 GCA_013401135.1 Cettia cetti | reverse complement strand
AAAAAAAAAAAAAAAAAAAAAAAAAAAAAAAAATCCATGTAAGAAAAACATAAGAAATAAGATGTAAAAATTCAATATCCCTGCCCTTTTCACCCTTTCCCAAAGAGAAAAGTTGAGAACTGGTTTAATTTTAAACAAACAATGTCTTCTATATCTTATTTTTAGTCTTTAATTAGTAAGTAATTAATCAAATATTTATTATGAAAACCCCTCACCCAATTCAATTCACTCAAGCATCATCTACCAAATTTCAAGTGAATTGTTTAAGAGGTTGTCTAAGTGACATATACACCTGTCCTTGATGATTAAGCCTCTTGGCTTTCTGAATATTGTGCTTCCACTCTTTTAATAAGGCCCTGTTTCAGAAGCACATAGATATGTGTCCCGTAGCCAAACTCTGGAAAGAACAGGATTTTCTTTTCTTTATATGTGATTGCCTTTGGTTCTGTGGCCTGCAGGACACGGTCCTTATCTTCTAAGTGTATCAGCCAATCCGTAACTATTCAGAAGAGTATAGCAATTGCCTCTGTCTTTTATTTGTAATCCTCTGAGCACATTGAAAACTCTTGCTTTCTCCAGGGCATTCAACTGCAGGATTTCTGGCAATCTCCTCTCTAGCAGCAATAAAGATTCTTCCTTTTCTTAGTTTCCAAGAAATGTGACTCTTGGATATGGGGCCAGTCCCATGTACAACAGGATTTTTAAGTGGTGTGCATAGCAAAATAATAGAATTGTTCATTTCACCCAGACCTATTTTGAGAGCCCAGCAACAGTTTCTTCCACACCATAAACAACTGGTTCCATGAACATGGCTTTGCAGAAGATCTTGGATTTCAGCTTTATAGGCCAGGCTTTTAGCTACCTGTAGTCAAAAATCTTCAAGTACTACTGCATGGCCCAAATATCGTTATATGCTTCAGTAAGACAATGGCATGAGCAAGAATTTTTATAATAAATTGAACCATGACAAAGCTGAATTTGCATCTTCTATTTTATATAAAATCAAAATAGTTCTGTTATAAATGTTGACAAAAAGGAGGCATTAATCCAAAGGTGGTGAAAAGAAAAAAGGCCAATCTTTTATTAATACCAAATGGCTACAGGAATAAGCAGCTGAGCTAATCTCAGCCCCTTCACAGCAAGCCAGAGCAAACAAGTATGTATATATACGGGTCACCCCTCAGAACAATCTGTTCCTGAGAGCAAGACAATCCTGAGGGCAGTCAGTCTCTTCTTATAGGTTCAGTCCCCTCAGTGATTGGTTGATTTGGGATCCTCCGTATTGGAGGGTGCATTTCCTCCGTATTTGGGATTGGTGCATTTCCTCAGCTCTTATTGGTCTTTACCGGGGTGCTCTCCACACCAATCATTCCTTCCTGCCATGACTTGATTGGTTGATTGTATTCACCAATGAAGATTTTCAGGTGGTGGTCTCTGGGTTGTCTGGAGGAGAGCAAAAGATCCCCCCCTTGCTTTTCCTTGGCATATTCCCATAACGGCTCTGTCACTGTATTAAAACTGCAACCATACAAAGTTTCTATAACTATTTAAAACTCTATATAGAAATACTAACCAACAAACATTTTAACAACATTACAACTGCAAGTAGTCTTAACCATACAGAACTGTCAGAACCATTGAAAAAAAATACACAGTTTCAAATAGAAATGAAACTTATAAGATACATACTTACATACTTATACAACTAATATACTTACACAGCTGAAAGAATTTTAACTTCTTTGCATTTATAACAGTTCTGGGTTTTTATTAAGATGCAATTGTGGCGGTGCATTTTTGAAGTTTATGTCTTTATCATTGGTTTGTATTAGGTTTTCATTGTAACCAAAATTGTTCTCTGTACCCCATATGGTTCTTCTCTCTGTACCCTACATGTCCCTCCCTGTTGCTACATCCCTAGTTCCTCCCCTTGTCACTCTAATTGCCCCCTACCCCCAGCTCTGTCAATCTTGGCTTGGCCTCTCCCAAAGCTCTAGAAGGTTCCAGGGAGAGCGTAGAGTGGTTGGCTGATGCTTGGGAGATTCCCCCTCCTACTTTCTGGGATTGGCTATGTATAATGATTGATAGTTGGTAACACCTCCCCCTCTTGAACCCCATTGGCTGAATGTTATGCCCACCCCTGTGATTCCCCCCTGCTTATAAGCTGGTGCACAGAGCAAATCGGGGCTCTGCTGAGCTGGATCTGTAGTAATGAGCATGCTCAGTGGTGTACTCAGCAAGAGTTGCCTCTTCTCTCTTTACCTAAGCTGCGTAATCCTAAGTGCTTGTGCCTTGGAATCCACTGTACTGGCAGCGGACACTGTGCCTGCCAGTTGCGGACTGTGGCAGCAGGATCGAAGCTGGCCATTGGTAAATCCTGCACGGCCACAGCTGGTGCCCAGCGTGGGGCCTCTCAAGGCACAGCACCAGCTGCTTGGAGATCTTCACCGCAGCAAGGTGGCTAGTGTGAGAGCCCGAGATCACTTCCAGACTCTGTGCTGCTGATCCTGGGGATTGTCAGTCCAAAGAGGATCCCGGCACAAATCCTGCACGGCCGCATGCAGTAACTGTAATTTCTGTAGTAAGATGAGAACAGTCTTCTGCTAAGACCTGCTCAGGTTCATAATTTCTGTATGTTGTCTGTTTCCCTTTCTGCCAAGGGAAATAAAATAAATAATAAACAAAGACATTAAAATTTGTGAAATATACGATGCCCATAAAAATGAAATGCTGGCAGTACTTTGTTAAATATTTTTTGGTCTTCTGAAATAGGGAGTGCGAATGGACATCTTTGCCATTTCTTTGTCATTCTGGATGATTCCTTTCCAAACCAGGGAACCAATTCGAGTTCTTGGGATACATATGGAAATGTTCACATCTTTGGCCAGGTTTCTTTGGTCTCTGTTTAGCACCAGCGAAGTGCTAAAACCAGCTACCAAGTGCCAAGGCCCAATCAGTGGTTCCTGGACCCTTAAGCACTTCAGTATGTAACAACTGAAGAAATGCCTCAAACTTTCTCATTTTTGTGCACTGGTCACTGATAATAGCAAACTCAACAAAAACTGCAAACAAATCTGAAATCAGATATGTTTCACTGCATTTGGTATTTTTCTATTGCAGATGTGGACATCTGCAATAGAAAGACTGACATTAGTTTTGATTTCATATTGTGGTACTCTGCAAAACAAAAAAAAGGAAACCTATAAATTTTAAAGAAATGGGCTGTTTTTGAACTTTACAGAGGAAAGGGAATGCTGGAAAACCTAACATTTTCTGTGAGTTATCAAATATTTACTTAGTCCTACAACCTAGCTTTTGGGATGAAGAATATTTTCTCAGACTGGTTTCCATGACATCTATGCTCATTATTTTCTTGAGATTTATTAGTGTTTTCTGTAAAGCTATAGCAAGATAGTATGCTAATCTGTAAGAAAAAAATTACAATGCTAAATGGATCAAACAGGTAACCATTAAAAGAGGGAAATTAAGTATTTAGGCATGGAAGACCCTCAAAGGATTTTCACAGCACCCAAAAATCATGTCTTCCAAGCACAGAATCAGTATAGCTTACTTAGAGACACTGTGCCTTTGTATTTTCAACATACTGCCTTATTAATGTAACCTTAGGACTTGAACTATGTGAACTCTCTTCACTGAAACAGAAAACCACTCAAGGCATAGTCGGTTTAGGATTTCACTGTAAACTAAAACATTAAGGCATTCAGCAATCTTGAAGGCCTGACCAACATTACTTCTTACACACTCCCCTTCCCCTTAAAATAAAGGTTTATAACAAACTGAGCTACTCAAGTTATGGCTCCCTAAACAGAAACAACATGGACACAGCAGAGTTCTATAACACTACTGTGTAACCTTGCTCAGGGCTGCCTGTGTGAGCAGGACAACAAAAGGCTAGCAAGAGACTGACCTGCTAAAACTGACTGAACAGTGTGTCACTGTGAGAGATATTCTGGAGAAGCCTTGCCCAAACCAACACAAAAATAGATTGGATTTATGGTGGGAAAATTCTCTCACAAAAATATGGGAGAGGCTCCTTTTTCAATTTTCTTTGGAAGAAAACTCTGATCTTTCCATGAATTTGACCTGAAGTCAATACTGCTTTTCTCCATGTTTATATCAGGTTGTTACTTAGTGAGATTAAAAAAAAAAAAAAAAAAAAAAAAAAAAAAAAAAAAAAAAAAGGAATGGAAGAATTTATCACCCACAATATCATCATGGCATAAAATATTCTCAGTCTGCCATGTACTCCACAGACCCTCTTCCTCTTGTACAGACTTTGCTGTACAGCGCTTCACTAAACTCAGCTCTCTTTTGGGAGAAAGCTAAATAAGGATGTGTGTTTCATTAAAAAACCAGTAATTTTATGCCAAATTTTCAGAAGCACAAGATACCTGGGTGGTCCCAATATTTTATGAAAGAGGGCTAGGTGAGGAGTTGAAGATTTAAATTCCTATGAATGTTACAATCGTTTTTACTCAGTAACATTTTTACCCTGCATTCCAGGTTGGAAATTATAGTGCCATAACTATGCTTTCAGACCTATTTCAGTCTAACATAGATGTGAATCATGCAAAGATAAGCATTAGAGAAATTTTTTAAAGTGAAATGTTTTTCCTCTAAAACATGCAGCATTCTGAAAGTTAGACCCTTTCCCTCTTCCCTTCCCCAGTACCTCGGCAGAAAAATTCTTAATATTAAAGCTGATAGACAAAGAACCTTTCAAATACACTTTGGTGGATCTACATGAATGCACAAAGATGGTGTGTATTTAAAAGCAGAACTGACTTCTGTAATAAGTTTGCCAGCTTAAAATTTGGGAGCTATTTTAATGGAGACAAAATTACCACAAGCACACAGTAGCTAATTTCCTAAATGCAATAATGTGGTTATTTGCCATGATGACCACAGGCACTGCATCAGTCCACATTAAAGACTGAGAAGTTAATCATTTGGAATTTAAAAGAAGAAAATTCTGACTGGCTTGCTTTTGAGTTGTAGGATTGAAAAATACATTTGAAATCATCAATTCCATTTTTTTTTGTGTTGGCTTTATAACTTTTAAACAAACACATTTATATTTATGGATATATTTATTAAATATTTTCCTGCTTGAGACCACATATGCTTGGTATGTGTAATTTATAGGCTAGTTATGAACTTCTATAAAAGGTGTGAAATGAAAATATTGACAGCTGAGTTTTCTGGCAAAATTATGACGTTCTTCAAAATAAAGGTCAAAACTCTGAAAATCGCAGATATACCACAGCTCCAAAAATAAACAAAAACATCCAAACAACTATTAAATTTTGCAAAGGTTTTACTATTTCTTTAGATTAGCCATTGTAAAATCATGCCATTTCCTTTGCCAGTCTAGTTTGCATGTCTTTCTTTCTACTGCTTTTCAGAAAACAAACTAAAATCAGAAATCAAACTTAAAAAAAAAAATCATATGTTGATAAGAAAGCTGGAACACAGAGATGTATAATTTTAGGAAAGCAAAGGTCATAGCCTAGTTGACAAGTTTTCTCCTAGACTGGCAGGGAAATTAGGACAGCTGTGAGGTAGGTACAAGCTGCCTGAGAAAGAAATCAGAAGAGTACAGAGGAAGGAGATATAACTACCCTCACCAGTACAGGGCTTACTGAAAAAATTGCAAAAATGTACACTAGGTTAGTTCCTAACCTCTGTGGCTCTCAGCAATGCCCTTTAGCGTTGTAGAAAAAAAAAGGATTGTCAGAAAACAGCCTGGGTGAAGGCAGAGTCTGTGTAAAAGAAGAAACAAGAAATCTTTTTCTGACACCACATTAGTGCTGTAAAACAGACACTTCAGCCTCAAAGCTTGTGGGGCCAAGACTTTCAATGCCCATAAAACCCTCTTATGGGAACTTGTAGAGCTCCCTATAAAATGGAGCAGCACTTTGAGCAGGTGTGTCTTTAAAGAAGCAGCATGCCAGCTGGGATGTCATCAGGGGATGTGAGGTGGGAAGGAATTAGTTGGAAGAGTTAATTAGAAACTTTCTGTGTATATTTATGGCTCTGTTCAACATTTGAAATGAAATCACAGCCCAATGAAGTCTTATGGGATGCTTGACTTTCAATGCAGGTCAATGGACCAAATAAATTTTAACGTGGACCACCATGATCAGTTCAAGAATGATTTCCTGGAAAAACATGGGGTGAGATTTATTGACCCAGGAAATTCCTTCCAGTTGCATACTCAGCGTGGCCAGAACTTTATCCCTGGCTCCTGGCCATCCCCATGTCAACATTTGTATTTTTTTTTTTTTTAATTAATTCAGATTGTTCAAGACAGAGTCAGATGTGTTGCAGCTACAGCTTAAGTTGATTAAGAGGTCACTGTCTATATCTGCTCCCCCCCTCCTCTGTCTCATTTCTGCTCCCTCAGATATTTAGCACAAGTGTAAAACAGTGACACCTTCACCAATTTCTGTGAAAAAAATATCACAATACATCAAAAAGACTAAAATATATGCAGCTAGAAGAGCTTATTCTCAGCAGTTACAAATGCAGTAAATCCAGAAAATCTGAACCAGCTGAGAATGTCCAAATGCATTCACTCATCTCCTAACCCAACCAGCAACACATAAGAGTATGTCTGGCTATGGCCTTTCACCAAGGTCCCCTGATTTGGATTGGAACAGTGTTTTCAAGCAATATAGCAAATTCAGAGATACTGTGTAGTGATTCTGGCTTTAGTTTAGCGTAACTCACCAGAGGACTAAGATATTAAGTGTCTTTCAATAGTGAAAGGGTGCCTAGTACACACAAGTAAGTAACCCTCCATTCTGCAAACACTGAGAGGTGTGAGCACATACCTCACACAGGAGGGCAAGGGGCACCAGTACAAAACCAAAAATGAGAGCATGTAGTGATTCAGGTGCTCATTTTTACCTCAGTCGCTGAAGTAAGTTAATAGGAGAAACACATCTCATGCAATACTAAGATCGAAGTCTAAAATGTATTCCAGAACTTGGTGATAGAAGACAGAACATCAGCAAAAGACATTTTCTTACTTAAGTAACAAGTCTTAAAAGTAACTAAAAAAAGGAATCAAATTGGTGTTCTTCTCTGCTTTTTTTTTCACTCTTACAGCAGAATTTCATACAAACATTGAAGTGTAGAAAAATTACTGGGTAAATCAACAACAGCAGGCATTATTCTAAGCTTGAGTAAATAAAAGCAGGTTTTTCTAATCAAACAGGAAATACTGAAGTTGTGAAAGGCTTTTACAAATAATACAAGCTTAAGTGGTCTGATAAATATTTTTTGAAAATAGTCTAGAATCTACATACCAGCCAAATGGAAAAAAGCCTGAAAGCATTAATCAATCCGAAGACAAGATATGATCAATCTAAAGATCTGTTGTCTTGCATTAGAATAACCTGTAGCTGTTTGCAAAATGGCTGAAGACAGTAATTATCAGGAGATTATAGGTACCTGAGAAACAAAACCATTATGAATCCTAATGTCTAAGGATTCATAGTAAATGAATGTTAATGTCTAAGTAAGTATTCATAATTTAATTGCTACCTGTGCCAATAGTCCAGACACTGCTGTAACACCTAGTATATCTTCTCTGCGTCTTGTCAGAAAAAATTACTAGCTCTTGCTAAGCTGTGAAAGAGACCTCATGGTCGTGCATGAAGTTACAGGAACTGCCAAAGCTGTTGGAAAAGAAGGAAGAGAGCTTAATAAAAGTCCTTAGAGCATAACATAGTTAGGGAAAAATACTTGTCTGACAGAACTGAAGTCAAACCCCTTTGTTTAGCACAAAGTGTTATCACCAATTACACACAATCAAATGTGCCCATTCAGGATATCTCTGACCTAACGAACTAAACAGAACAATTGAAATTCCTAAAGAGTACCCCAGGAAGGACTTAGATTCCCAGAATAGCACTCAGCCTTGGTGCCTCGGGTCTTGGGCTCTTTACAAACACTCACAAGAAGAATGCCAAATGTCTGTGGGTTCTGATTTTGGAAGGGGGCTGAGAACCTACTTGTTACACAGAAGCTACAGAGGGACAGCTGTTGTATGGAAATGACATCTAGTTAATGGGCATGGTTGACAGACTGCAACAATTGGCAAATTATTTCATAAGTCTGACTGAGAAGAGAATCTGAGGACAGTTATGAATGACAAAAGAGAACAGCAGGGCAGCTTTCATTCAGATTAATCCTTTCACAGCAGATACTTAACTGCCCTTCAGTAACTCATTAAGGCATACGCCGCTGATCCCATTTGATTTCAACATCAACTTTAAAAAATAATGGAAGTAGGGATGCTCTAAGGGAGCATTGTAAAAGGCCATAGAAGGATAATATCACCAACTCTGAAAGAGACAGCATTTTATACCTCCAAATGTTTGCAAATACAAAACTGAGAGTAGCTTTTCAAAGTTAGTTTTCCTGTGATGGGTAATAAAATTGAGGAAAAGAAAAATAAAGCCTTCTTCCGTCTACATCCTGTGTTTTGTTCTTGTTTTCTGCTGTTTCAACAGTATGCAGAAGTGTGTTACAAATCATCAAGTTTCAAAACTCTCCCTAAAAACCTCTCCCTCCCTTTGCAATCCACAAGAGTCTGAGATTGGCTATAAATGAGAGAAATTGAAAACAGCAAAGTGCAGCTTTTTTGGAGATTGAGACTCCATTGCATGGGTGCTGATCTGAGGTGAGACATCACCTCTGGTAGCTGCAACTGGGATTGGACTATGGTGGAACTGAAATTTTACAAAATACACATTGATTCCCAAAATAATGATAATGTGGCTTGCTAATGTGCTCAAAGGTGTAAAATTGAGAAGTAAAGGCAGGTGGAAGAAGTTAGGAGGAATAAACTTGGATGAAAGTAAAAAACCTATCCTAACTTCGTGTGTGTCATTGTACTATACTCCATGAAGATGTGATAGTGAATATAAACTCTAATAAAACAAAAATCCCTACCTCCTCCCCTCTAAGTAAATCCTGTAATACACAATGCAGTGTAGAATTTTCAGTCAGATTCATCACCTTCAATAAATGTCACCAAAACCTTCTGGATGATATCTTGAGAGAGAAAGGAAACAGCTCAGCTAAGTATCTGCAGGAAACAGAGCAAATGAAAGGAAGTTGAAAAAAAAATCATTTACCTGCACTGCCAAAAAGGAACAGATGGTGAGATCCAAGGGGAGATAAACATTAAAGACTGGAAACCAAGCAATTCATCCTGCCAGCTTTCAAAGATACAATACAACAGAAAAATCTAAGTACCATATAACATCAATGTTAAACAACAATAAACAAGACTATAGGGCAAGTAAAGTGGAGTGAACATGCTGAGCGGAGGGAGTTGAATGCTTTCAACAACAAGCCCATGAAGGGTTTTTCAAGTCAGATTGCAAGGAGACTCCAAGCAGGAAAAAATTAGGGAACACATAAAGGGAAAAGACAAATTGTCTAGTAACGTGCATGCAACAAAAAAGAAGTCTTTTGTTGAGGTATAAAGCCATCTCAACAATCATTTCAGAAAGCTCAAGAAAGATCAGAAAAGTAGAGCGCTTTTGAATTTCAAGGCAGTGAATAGCACCAGCAGAATTCTAAATTCTTTTATAAAAGTAAGTTCTTTAATATGGACAATGAGTCATGAAGAAAAGTTTTGGATAGTGCAATACCTGGCTCCACATAACAATTTTCAGCCCATTTAGCATAAATGTTTGCTCCTACTAAATTCTTCTGGCCCATGGACTACAAATGTAATAAAGAATAGGTCCAAATATTTCAAGGACCTCACACAGCTGCCATTTTGCTCAAAGTGCAAGATTTCTGTATCAGAGTCCTCCCTCTAAAAGCTCATAATATAATCCAAAAAGTTGCCCTGGAAAAGATCCAAGTGTATTCAGAGGAGATTGTGGATAGAGTTAGAAATGGCTTGGCATTGACCAGCCATATCTTTTTTCCCTCGCTTTTGAGTTGCATTGCAATACAAAGTAATTAAGACTCCAACCTGGGGGCAGAGTCCACTTGTGCCAAGCAGGAGGAAGGTCTCAGATCCAGTCTAAAGGCCAAGGTCAGTTGCACCAGTGACCAGTTCTACTCCAGTCAGGAGTGCACACCAGCACTCCTCCTGTGAAGGTCAGTGCCAGAACATCATCTGCACACAGGACATGCAAAGTGCAAACATTTGAAGAGGAAAGGAGAAACCTTTTCACAAGGCTGCCATATTAGATTTAACCTCAACACATAAATCTCATGTTTCAATTACACCTGCTTTGAATTTCTTAGATTAGTTATATACTTTGGCCAACACATGGCCAACACATACATTTTATCTGAATATGAAAGAGCCTTCTAACTCACCAAACTGAACTCAAGCAGTTGAGATATTTAGAGGTTAAGAGAATAGATAAGAGTTACACACAAATACAGTGTAGTTGTAAGACAATAGTCTGTACTTAGTCAGGCTTTCTGTTTCCTTGACAAATCAAGATAAACAGGTAATTTCTTGGCAAATCAACAACTGCAATTTGAGAGCTGTAGAAGGCTTCTAGTCCAGCTTCCAGAGTGAACACAAGCTACATCTTGGGAGTAAATATTTCTTATTGGAAAACAGATCTATGAAAAACAGTTAAGATAAAATAAAAATGTCGTAGATTCCCTCATTCCCAAATAAGATTTCCTTCTCCACTTTACGCAGATGGCCAAACTGCATCCAAGTATAATCTCTTGATTCTAGCATGTGTTCCTTTATTCCAGGTTCCTGACTCCCTTTTTCAAACATCCAGCTGTTTTCAGGAATCAGGATGTGGTTGGGGCAATCTTAGTGTCCTCTTAACACAGCTAAATTTTCTTTTTGACCAGTGAGATCCCCACTATAGATAGAAAAGATAGGATTTCAGATGTTTTCTGTACTGTTGTCGTACCATATCTATCAAGAGAAGCACAAGGCAATTTTTGGTGGTCATTCCTGGGAAGGCTCTCTCCTTTGCTCTACAGCACCTGGAAACCCCTCCTAATTTGATATCCATTTGTTTCATGCTTTCCTCTCTTGCCTTATGGATGGTTACAGTGTGAGCTTTGACATTCTTTTCTGAGGAAAGAGATTTTGGCAGGACTTAATACGCCTTGGGCAGAGAACAGATAAGCTTGTCTCCTCCCTGCACTAAAGTAGATTGGCTAAGAATTTAACACCTCTCTGAAACAAGGACACTCAGGGTCCACAGTAGTATTAAACATTTATTTAACAATACTCCCTGAAGTTTCTAATGGAAATAAACTTACTAAGCAATCAAAAATCAACACCAATCCTTGCCAAATTATAAGGAAAGAAAATTTTGTCTGCAGTCCCTGAGATAGTATTACAGATTTTTTTTTCTAAACATCCCTGTCTCCTCAATTGACTTCTTGGCAATTTTCAGGAGACTATGCCTTTGCCATTTAGACCCCCTACATCAAAGCACAAGAACCCACAGGTGAAATGATACAACACAACTTGATTTCATGCCTTTTGCCTTCTCCCACAGCATGGATTTTCCAGTGTGCTGAGGGCACAGCCCTAAAAGCTTGAAAAGGCTGTCCTTCAGCAGAACAGAAGGGGTAACCTTGAGGAAGGAGACTAGGAGTCACACTTGCCATCAGAGATTCTAACTTCCTATTTGCAAACAGAGGCAAAAATATCCTTAATGCAAAATAACCTCTGGAATATTGTGATGAAAACTGGTAGCAGGTGTCTTAGAAAATTGTTAAAGACAGAAATTCTCAAGAGCTTTTTTACTTTAATGTTTATGACTTCTCTGCAGTATTAAAAGCTCATCGTAATCACATATACAGACTTCTCTTTCATTTTCACTGGAGACTTCTCTTCATTGTGCGAAGTGGAAGAGAACAATGCCACCTTTTTGGAAGCCCCCCTCTGGAAAGCTTTCTGGGAAGCTTGCAAAAAGCTGAATTATCAGCCTCTCTTTTGTAACATTTTTTTCTTCTGCTTCCCTTTAGTCCTCTTTGTTCCATTTTTATACCTCTTTTGTTGTGGATTGCTCAGTCCAAGGTGAGCAGAAATCTTCCCTGCTAAAGTAGAACAAAAGAAGCTTATACAGATATTGATAAAATTGTTTAAATTATTCTGAATAATCCCAAAAGGCAGAAGAAAGTGAAGATGGGGAATCTCCTCATGGAATGGCAGATTTTAAATGGTATTTAGAGAACAGAATTGTATATAGGCACTCAAGGGGCTTTTAGTTGTAGCAAGATATCAGTGTTCAGATCACTGTTACGCTCCCTCAAAATCTGCCTATCTGCTGCTTTTCATTTCTAAATAACCTTAAAAGCTCGCAGCTCACAGCTGCCCTGCTTAGACAGTACAAAGAACAGCATCAGTGTTGGTGGAAATGGTTTGTTTGTTTTAATCTCTCTTTCTGTAAGGAAATTATTGTCACCAGAGCAACCATGGGCAAACAAAGAAGGCAGTCACACAGCGTCCTCCTTGAAACGCAGCCCCGTGTGTGTACATACACTGTGTGCACACATTCAACCGACAGCTATTTTACATAAGCCTGTTTGCGTGAGAGAATAGGGCAAGGAAGATATAAGCAGTGGCTGGAGCAAGGCTTTTTGGTACACAAAGAAAAGCCTTTACTAAGGAAACACTCTGGGGTCACCTTTGCCATTGCCTCTCTCCCTTTCCTTGTGTGTGTGTGCGTCAGCTGCCTCTGCTTTAGATTACGTTAGAACTCCAGATCTCTAAATGGCCTGGGGGAGGAACGTGCTCCCATTTCCTTCTTCTTGAGATTCAGAATTACAAATTAATCTGCAGGAAGCAATTGCTTGAGCAATTTAGAAGTGGTGTGGGCAAGAGTCTGCACATTTCCCTTCTGGTAGGAAGGAAGAAGAAGGGGAGGGAGAGAAAGCAAGAGAATAGTGGGCTGCTATTGTGCTACTCCTGCCACACTATATTGACAGTGTTCATTTTAGCTTCTTAGCAAGGTTAAGCATGATAATTGAAAATGTTCATAGCATTGTAGTTCTGCTCATGTTTCCAACATGACAAAATCATCAGCTATTTAACAGTCTTTTTATGCCATTCTGACTGCAGAACTTAAATACATACCATAATGCATACCGTAATGCAAATGTGATACCTGTCATTTTTTTTTTTCTGTTGAAAGATGAGTAGAATTTAATATTGGCTTCTACAAAAACTTTCTTATGGGGCAGATACCTTTTTCTACTGTTATGGGGTTACAGAGGTATCTAAAAAACCCCTAAATTAAATCTGGCACCTGTTGAAAATACTTGGCTCATAAACTTGTAATAAAAGACTTGTCAAATGAAACATAGACTTGCAGTGAAAAGAAAATATTTTCTGTCAACAGAGCCTAAGCAAAAATACTCTTGATGATTCCCACACCACAGCTTTGTGCAGGTTTTTGGTTTTTTAAATTTATGTTGTGTACAGTGTGGGCAGCATAATTTGATGTAGTGAGAAAACCAACAATTTTATGCTAAAGCAGATTTGTCAGAAAATTCCAGTCAGTTTAGAAAACTAATCCATTGCAGCAAAAGCCTTCAAAATTAGATGTGGTAGCAGACAGAATGCATAACAGTTGTGACTTCACTCAATCCAAACCACAAATATTTGGGTAATATAATGACAATATATAAAAGAAAAAAGAATTTAACAATCCACTCCTCAGGATCCACCAGCCACTGGGGGCAGGTACTCAAAAAGAATTCAGACTCTTAGTAGCCTGTTTTCCATAGTGTTTTTGAGAGTTCTAAGTGAGTATCTGGGCTGTCACTGCTCTGGTGCCCAGAAATTTTCTGGAAGTTTCAAGGGACTTGGTCTCAGCACTTTTCAAAGCTCTTATTCAACTCCTGAGGAGTATATAGAAAAAGTTGTTTTCTTTTTAAAAAGAATACAGCAACAATATGAGCACCACACTCACCCATTTCCTCTGTGACTGTGATCACTATAAAAAGTAAAATTTAATCTTGCATTTACTAATTCATTAGATATCGATTCATATTTGTAGGAAAAAGTTGTAAGAATTGCATGGTACTAAAGACAGTGTGTTTATTTGTGGATTTATGTACAAGAAAATGTGATTGAGAAAGGAAAAAGCAGAAGGATGAGGCCTAGAATCTAGGAAAATAACAATTAGGGTTTCTGGAGAAAATATTTTGCTGCATCTGCAATACTATTTTAATTCAAGGAACAGTGAGGTTTTAAAATTAATCACTTGAGCTTCCCCACTTACCATGATTTGCTTTGATCCTTATAGTAGTTTTTGGTATACATGAACCACATTCCTCTCAGAGAAAGCTGAGACACAAGTTCCAGTCCAGGTGCAAATCTGATGATGTTCAGCCTGTTGCTGTGACACAGAAATCTGGGGCAAAGATTCATGCTTTGTACTGCTTTGAGCCACCTCTGATGAGATATTGGGTTTGAGAAAACAGACTGAATTTAGTCTGACTAAAAGCCACAAACCATATAGGGAACAAATATTAGGAACTAATAGGAATTAAATTAGGAATCTATTGCTCCACTCCAGTTGCATCAAATTACTGTTCATGTGGATATAGCCTATTACCTTCAAAATATGCATCTTCCCATTTAGGTCTGTCACCTCTGGCCAGAGTTAACCAGGAGGCTTCTGTGTGGACAGACTTCTTCCCAGCCTTATGCTGCAGTTTTTATTTGTAAAGTTGACCTTTTGCTTGGATGGACAGTTTTCCTTTTTATATCTGATGTGTACACCAGGGAATGCAATCAGGAGATTTCTATTGATTGCTCTCAAGCAATTTAGTTCTGGTCATGGTTGTACTGGATTTGCAATTATACTGAAAAGAGGTATTATTGACTCTGCCTAGTAATTACCAGGCTGACATCAGATTCTTGTATAGCTGAAACTAACTTACATCTCTCTGACCAAGTCACCATAATGAGATGCTGTTATTTTTTCCTCCCTAAACAAAAGCAAGCTTATCATTTTTTCTTCTAATCTAAGGGAAATTTTACACATTATTCCTTTAAAAAGAGGTATGTGTACTTAAAGAAACAGAGAATGCATTTAACCTTAATTAGAAAAGGTTTTGGGATCTGAGATATTCTCTAGGTTCTAGTGCATTTCTAGAAAAGCACTGCCAAAGATACACAAGCCAAAACAAGTAAGATTGACTGTTATTTGAAGACATTAAATAACATTAGCTCTGGAGGCTTCTTCTACATCCTAGGAGCCACTGTTGTCACATAAAATGCTCTAAAAGTCATTCTGACATCTTTGCTTCCTGAGCTCAGTGTTAAAAATGAGAAAGACTGGTAGCATTGGAACTTCAGACATATAATTGGCCCCCTTTCTTACACAAAATGTGGGAAAAACACATTCAGGATTGGAACAACTTCTTTTTATGGTCCTACTAGAAGGTTTAAGTTTGCATTGGTATTTGTAACGCACATACACATTTTACCATAACTAAACTAGGTATCATCAGGAAATCAGGTACAATATCTGTCACTGTACTCCTCCACGGAAGTTATGAAAACCAGAAACTGACACCCCACATGACATTTGTTTCTTATCACTCTTTGCTTTTCAGTTACCAACAGAGTACTTCCAAATACTTGTGAGGAGCAATAGCTGGTATAAGCGTTCTCTGTTTCTAAGCCCTCTTTGTGCATGTAAATGCATTTGAAAGACTCATTTGCTACTTTAGTTGACCAACTTCTAGCCTAAAGCATAAGAAAATACAGGAGGAGAGTTTGGAAGTGGACTGAGAGGAAAGGTGCCATGTGATTGAAAGCAACAGAGCTGATCCCTATGCAAATCCCAGAGGGCAAACACGACTGCAGAGATGACAAGACCTGACAACTGCAAACACAAATGCTCCTACCAACTACTCAAGCAAACTCCGTCTGCCTCAGTCCCTCCCAGCCCCGTTCTGTCAGCCAGGGTGCCTTAGTGTACAAACACCTCTGAGCACCTTGCAAACAAGGCAGTAGCACCTATACCTTGTTTTGAAGGGCCAAGCTATTTCATTTGTTCACTCTTGTGGTCAAGTACAGGAGGTTCCTAAAGAACTCAGAGATATTTGGCCAGTCAACAAACAGAGCAGGTGGATCCTTCTGGTGCCAGCCCAGGATGTGGAATGGGTTGTGAATGCTTCTCTGGAGCACAGGAAAATAGTTACAGGGACAAAGGAGGTCCTGCAGAGAGCAGACCAAGAAGCAGACAAGGTCCAAAGAAAAAGGCTTGTTTGTTGTTATTTAAGTTAAGTACTAAAGGAAACCCCAGGGGCTAGGAAAATCTGGAACAGTTGCAGCATGCACTTGTGCTGTGCTAGGAGGAGTGAGAATTCCATTTTTTCAAAAGCATAACATAAAGGCACACATATGCATACATACATACATACATACATACATACATACATACATACATACATACATACATGCATAATAACCCACTGCAGCTTCCTAAAGCCAAAAATTGGTCTTGACTTCATATTTGGTGCTGCTAGGGATTTATTGCTAATTTGGCTTACCACTTCTTGTAGTAACAATGTTTGTGTGTTTTTCCTGCTGTATCTGCACCAGAATGGGAACAACCAGCGTAGGAATTTCTCAGCTGGCCCTGTTCTGAGTGTACACTCCCACAGACACTCATTGTCTGCGCAGAAAGCATACTGATGTTTTGCAGTTCCTCCTTAGAAACTCTTTGAAATTGAGGCTGTGTGTAAACCTCAAGCCACCCTTTTTCTTTCTTCCTCTACAGTAACATTTATGAGTATGCACAGAAAAGTTCATGTCTTTCATCTCCTTGGGTAACAGTTTCCAAAGCCTCTAAAATAGCTTTTAGAAATATCTTGAACAAGAAGGAATAGAAGTCTCATCACAAGTCAGTGACTGTGTTCACACTAGCAATTTTCTTGCAGTAGTTGAACTGAGACAGTGAAGGAAGGAAATTGCCGCTGAGCTCTTTACAGGTCTTTTATGATGAAGTGCAATGGGGGGCAGAGGGGAGATAATTCAGATTTAAATACTTGTGCAAAATACTCAAGCCTGTTCTGCTTAAAGCTGCTAATATAGACGTGTACTTTGGGATCTTCATAATCTGCACACTTCAGTTGTGTTAGAATACAAGGTCAATTTACAAACACCTGCTTGCATTGTGAGGAAACAGAGAAGTGGTTGCTTCTTGTAATACACAACTGTCTGCTGCAGTAATCCTGGCAGTCAGTCACCAGAGTGAAGCATAAAAATTCTTAGTTTTTTGCTGAGTGGCATCAGCACATATCCATTGCTTCAAGAAAGCAGCAACATAGTAAAAGGTTACCTCATCTAGTCTTGTGGGACCAAAAATGATCATCAGCTTGAGTTGCTCTCATAATTACAATGTAATTGTAATTGTAATGAATAAAATTAACTTCTTATAATGTGTCTACATTATTGTTTCTCAAACAGCACAATGTAATCTCATTTGTTTGCAATTTTTTAAAAACTCAAAATACACAGGTACCACATACTCTGCCTGTAAAAATTTTGAATTCAACTATGTTACTTCTAGAATTTAATGTAATTGAAACTAATTTTACTGTAATTGTGAAATGTACTGAGCTCACGTGAAGAGTGGTTTTCAAAGGCTCATAACCTGGCTAAATCAAATCCATTTTTCCCTCTGGAGCGCACAGAGCACATGTGGGCCCATTATGGCCTTTTTCACTGCCAGGTTTTAGCTTTCAACTTCCAGCTGCTTTAACCCAGGAGCTGCTTGACATAAAATAAATAAACAAATAAATGCAAGATTAATATAATGAATAAAGCATACTCTTTCTGGTTTTCTCTGGTTTCGAGACAGCTTTCCACATATTTACTCCTTGGGAATTTTTTTTTTGGCTGCAGAGAATAATACAGTGAAATGCATGACACTCACTGTCATACCTGAACTAAAACTGTGTAGGCTAGGTTTGTCATAGTCTACATCAATGATAAGACAATGTCTTTTTGCAATTTATAAAATGCAGTTATTTTCATGATTTTACTGACTGTTGGTAAAGAATGTAAATAAAATATTCTCTCCTTTTTGCTCTAGTATCCCAAGAAGTCAGCTGCACAATAGTTCAACACAAATATAAAGCCGTTTATGAAGACAGCTATGAGTGGCATAGAGAATTGACTTCCAAACAACTACTTTCTCTTCCTTCCCAATGCAATGACAAAATAAGGGTGGTATACAAAAGTAGAACTAAGTGGAAGATCTTAAAGCCATAGCAGCTTTTCAGAGGCTATTGCCACTGGCAGAACTCAGGTAAGAAATGAACTCATAGTTGCAAGGGAAAATAAACCTAAACAACTTGCATCCAAAATTAGGAGCTAGCCAAATTGTAACGTACAGCTGGAAGGGCTGTGTAGTTAACTGTTAATTGTCCTTAGCAGTTTTTCAGATGGCCCTTGTCTCTACAGGTGAAATTTTCAATTAGAATTATCAGACTTAAGATTCAGGCATTGCTGATAGGAATTAACACTGACGTTCCCTCTTGTCATATTAACAGCAGAAGAAGCGGGATCTCAAACACTGAAGACGGCAATCACTACTTTTACCTTCAGTTATGTGTGTATTTAATAGTAAAGGAGGTCTCCATTACGTAACATAGATGCATTTTTTTTTACTTGATCAGTGAATCAAAATCTCTTCTTAGCTGCACCAGTGCACCTCCATTGCCATGTTGTTATGTGCCTGGCAAGCTACAAAGGCTTACATAAAATTCAGAGCAGAATTTGGATGCAAGGATTTGGCTGCAGGTAAAAAAAAAAGAAAAGAAAATTAAAACTGCTCCCTGAAGTAATTCAACTTGGTTATGCAGACAGACATATACTTAAATCTCCCTAAAAAAGTTATTTCATGTACTCATTTAATTGGCTGTCTGGTAGTCACCTATCAGTCATGTTAATCTGATTTTAAAGCTTATCAAATGCTTAATCCTTTGAAAGAGTTTCTTGTTTAGTGACCTAAATTCATCTATATTATTGAGAGTAAATGCTTGAAACAACTCAACTGGGTTCTGAAATAGGGATTTTCTGTTCTGATAAATAAGGGGGGTTTTTTAGATAGTATTTGCAAACGAAGAATCCTGTCCCAACCCCTCTGATCATCTCCTAGGAAACAGTTTGCAAGAGTAAGCCAGACGAAAGGAAATCTGGAAGATGTCCAATTTATGTTCAGTTATAGGTGTGCATTCATATCCATTTATATAGATGTGCAGAGACAGACCTATGTACAAATGTGTGTACTTTAGAAAGACACAGAAGGGATTTGTGGACTTTGTGACCATAAATGCCTCTAAAATCATCCGCTGTGTTAAGTTGGTCTGAGTTCTCACATGGGGAACTGGGAGGCCAGAGGTTGTCTGAACCCGAAATGTTTCTCTTGTTATAAAAGCTCAACTAAGCAGAAAGCTGGGAACATAGCTGTTGACAAAGATAGAGCCGAGAGCTCCACGGCTTATCCTTAATTAGGTGTTGGCACTGGCTCTTGTCAAACAAGGGAAAAGAGTGTATGCTGAAGCACACTGACACACACAGACAGCACCAGTCACAGCTGGAGAGAATACAAAGTGCATTCAAGCTGGCATTGAAAGGGATTTAGATAAGTACTTGAGGTAACAAAAATCAAAAAAAGAGGATGATAGCAATGGAAGCTTTAGATGAATTGCAACGGAGTGCACCTTTATTACAGCTTATCAGTCTCCAGACAGCAACAAACCAGCCTTCCTCTAGTTCATTTCTCTTCTTGGTCTTTTGGATTAAAGGTCAAAGTAACTCAAATTTATATGTTCTGTCTCTCTTGCTGCTTGCACACATTCAGCACACATCCTTGTGAATTGGTATACCAAGGATGAAAGCATCAGCTCCTTGAGTATAACAAAGGCCTTTTCCTTTGTCAAAGTGGCTCTGTTTCCCCCCTCAAACAATTATTGTCTGGAAGAGATTGCAAACAATATGATATTAAAGGTCACAATAATACTGCTGGAATAAATACACATCTGGCAGTGTGCCAGGCCTAATCCTTCTTGTCTGGAATCACTGTTCTATTTCACAATCATTTGACATATTCAAATAGCTAATATGTGGGTTTATTAATAATACATATAGGCAGTATCCTAACATACACAAAAGCTGTGTGTTTTCACAATGTGTGTAATCACTTCAAGCAATAAGCTGTGCACATTTAGCTACCAGATGGTAGTTCTTATCACAGATAAAAGCACATATATGTTACTATAACTACACCCTCAAAAAGCAAATGATAAGAAAAAAATACTCTCCACATCACAGCTTACATTATCCCTCTACTTAGGCAGAAAACAGCATATGTTTTACTACTAGTGAAATGCAGTACTTGAGAGAAAAATATGATTGCAGAAGTGAAAAAAGGTAGAAATCTAGTGTGGCATATTTAATAGGGATGTTCAATGAAAGGTTCATTTGGTATTATAGTAATAGAGCACAAGTGTTATGATTAATGTATTTCAACTCTGAACTACATATGATGGGCAGAAGAAAAGTTGTCCATCCTGATCCCCCAACCATTTCTACCTTTTAGTACTATGTGTTACACCTCATGGGAGGCGTAACAGTAAATATTTTAGGGAAATAATGTTTATTGGGATATTAAAATATTTTGGTAACTCTCCACCCAAATAACCTAACAAAACAACAAAACAAAAACAAAGGAAAAGAAGTATATTTGATTCACTAAAAGCAATAGGAACAACACGCTGAATTGTCCTTCTAACCCGATCAACATCCATTAAGGAGGTTATAAGGAGTTCTCAACTTCATTTTTCATGTTTTATACTACTTTTGCCTCACACTTTCCATTTAAGAAAATGCAGGAGCTCCCACCAAAATACACCACCCTAGATTAGAGAGGCTACCATTTGCTTGGAAATGCTCATCTCCCCACCGAACGCTGCATCTGTGGACAAGCAATCTCAAATGTACTTTGATCCAAAGCAAACGTAAGTGATGGTTCCACTTGCCCCCCGCCCAGCACTGCAAGGGGAGAGAGTGGCTTCATCCCCATCCTGTGCCTGTGCTCCCCTCCTCCCTCTCCCTTTCCCGGTGGAGGGGCTCCGGCAGCCGCAGCCAGCGCCGCGCTTTTGGCAGGCAGCCAAGCAATCTCCGCTTCCCGACGAGGCCCTGATTCCATCTGCTCCAGCAGTGCAATATATTCCACTTCAGGTCAAAAGCAGGCAGCCAGCAGTATTAACATTACACTAATCTGTAAAGACATTTTCACTAGGCTAGATAGGCTAATGTTACACAGAGCTCTTAAAGGCTGTGGGGATAAGGAACAGCAGTAATTGTCAGGGGAAGAGACAGTATGCAGAACACAGTCAGAGATGACAATAGATATTGTCAGAACTGAATAAAACAATTACTTGCTAGGGAGATTAGAATTTGAATATGGATACAAACTCACAACCAATATAATCTTCCAGGCGCTTAAAAATAATTGCTAAAATATTTTCCCTTAATTGAAAGGAGAATCCTTCAATGTCACATTTGGAAAAAAATGGAATATGGAAATAGGTCAATCTCAGCAGTACCTTCTGTAAGAGATAAACTTCAAGTATTTCAAAGGAGCTAGGTTTGTTCCTTGAAAAGGAAATAGACATGTCTTTTGTTTCTGGAAATCAATATACACTACACATTTTGCAGATAGGGTGGAATTGTTATCAAGGACTTTTGAAGTATACATTGTTCTATTTTCATTATTACAAGTGCTCAAGAACACACTAGTGAAATACAATACAAGTAGGTTAACACACAATATTGAAATTCACTATTTTTATCAAGGGAAAAAAAAGCAAAAAACTAATTAAAAAACCCCCAAACAAACAAAAAAAAATCCCAAAAAAAACCCACAACACATTTTTCAGTTTTTCCCTCACACATTTCTAAGAAAGTAGTTCAAGATTCATGCCTTTAGGCACATCAGAAACCATTAAGAAGTACATTTCTGGAAATAATAATGTATAAAAATTCTATTTTGGCTGCTAGACATTTTCTTCTGAGATCTAAGGAAAAAAAAATATTTGGCTGGAAATGAACCATCTGCAAATCCACACAATTAAGTATACGACTATGTTCTAATATACTTCAAACCATGTGGCACTGACATGAAAGATAACTTAAATAATAGAACAATAGAGATTCAGTAGATGGAAGTACATTGTTCTTTAATTAAAAAAAAAAAAGCTAAAAATCCATCACAGTAGCGTAACATTTCACACATGAAATTACAGGCTTCATTTGTATTTTGCTAGTTATTAATTTCTACCCATATTACTCCTTCAGCTGCATCTTAATGAGCAGATGTTAAACAGTTACTTCTTTATCAGACCTGATTATCGTCTCAGAAGTTCACCAATTGTTACTGTTTTGCAAATAGGATTATGTTCTTGCTTGCGAAAGAGAACAGCACTTCCCGTAATCTTATTTTTAGTTACATTTATGTAGCACATGTGCGCATTGATGCACGCGCGCAGGTCACCAAATTTGTGACTCAGCCAAAGGATCGGTGGTCAGGAAGGGTTTTATCTGGTGGGAGAGGTCTGCGGCAAATTCAGATGAAGGGTGCTGGCTTCCACCCTCTCACCTCAGTCTTTCCGTGCATTTTGAGTGCTCACCACTGCGCCCAGCCTGTGCCCCGAGCGCAGCCTGCCTGCTGTGCAGGTGACACACGTGGGCATGGCAGCCGGGCCCGGGCCTGCCACCGACTCCAGCAGCCACCGCACCGCTCCTCCGGTGGAACCGGCATCTGGAGACGGCTCACAGCCCTGTAATTGCCTCCGTTATGAAACATCTTCACCTGTTACCCAAAGCTGAGCTGAATCACATCAGAAATTATTAACAGTGGCTGTTTTCATGCCAGCCTAATTTGAACTGATGCTGCTGTTCACTTAGCACAGATGAATAGGTGTGTAGGACGAGACTTTAAACAGAGATGACACCCCAATGAATATTTGCCAGCAACTGTACTGTGGGGAGCTGTGCTGAAGAACAACAGACAATTGCTAGGAGCAAGTGGATGGGGGTGAAAGGAGGAGAAAGTAGACACTGCCGTCCGTATCTGCTGACAATAATTTTCCAGCCTGATGTCAGACTTTAACAGCTAAATCATTTTTTTCAATTAGTTTCCACAAACGTTGGCAAACACAAGCTGACTTTTTGTGCATACACAATGGTGTGAGAAAATGATGCCGCATCAAATGTGGCCAGAAATATGCTACTCTGCCAAACAGGCATTAAATTTTAATAGTCTGCTTTCATTTTCGCTGCAGTGTGCTTCAAGACGATTATAAATTACAGCATTCTGCTTACTTTTGACTAAATAAGGCATGTTTTAGCATTTGATTTAGAAGTAATATGTGCCTGACATATGAAACAAATCTTGCAGATGCAATTTGTCACATAGTGCTCTATGTTCCAACAGAAATTGCTGCACTATCCAGTCACCTCTGATGAGTGGTTATGACTTAGATGTGGCATTTAGACAAATACATTATTTGAGTCAGAATAAGGCCAGGATTTACCTGCGACCTTCAAAACCAAGGAGGCACACCACGTGTTTTGCTTCCAGAACCATTAATCAAATACCTCATCAAGGCTTAGAGGGATGGGGGCCCTAAGTACAGACCCTTTGTAAATTAACTTTATTGAGGAGCCCCTGCAGGTTACAGGTGAACAATCCTTGACCTTCCTGCTTTGCGCTCCCACCTCTGCACATGTGCTTCACATACCCACAATTAGCCCAAATGTAGAGGGGAAGAGCGGTGAAGATTGCTGAACATGCTGGCTGCAAACCCCAAAGCAGATCCAAATACAAAAAGGAGTTCCTGCCAGCATGGTCAGAAACAAGGGGTCCAAGCACAGTTACTAATTTTGGCACTAGAAACATGCTTGATTTTTGAACAAGGTTCAGCTACTGCCTGGATTATTTACAATACAACGCATCATTATGGCTCCTAACCATTGCTAGTGACCCATTATATCCTGTCTACAGGAAGAAAAAATTACACTGCAATAGCAGAAGCATTACTGAGGGTTTTAGCTTTGTCTTTTTTAATAGTGAGACATTAGAAATAGCAACTCCAGGCTAGCAGCCAGTGTCAGGGCATTTAGCTGATTATCTGATTATCTCTGAGGACTGTTTGCCTAATGAAATGTATCAATGTGCCTCTTATGATCAGTTGTCATACTAAAGGAACAGGAGGTATAAAATGGTCTCTTCATGGATGTGGGGATGGATAGCAGACCCATAGATGTGCAAAGTTTGTTGAAAGACTAAAATTTTGGTAGCTGCAGTTTTAGTATTTCTATGAGGAGCTGTCTCTCATTCTGAAACACTTTCCCTGCAAACATTTTCTGAGCACTTAACTCTACCGATTTTGTAATTTTTAAGGAATATAGACTTATTTGATATCCTAAAATGTGATTCTGTATTTAAATTTAAACTGAACAGTTGCACTGACACGATCTAACTTATTACAGATAGAACTGTGGGGCTTAAATAATTGGTAAACCTTTTGAAACCTTTGGAAGAAAACACTTCGGAAATGCTAAGCGAGTCATATTCGTATTGTACCAGCCATGAAAGAACTCACAGAGGTTCCTCCTATGTGTTCTGTCAAGCAACACCAGCTACAAACTGATTTCATTCTTAATAGACTTAACTAAAAGAATGTGCTGCTTTAGAAAATTGGATACATCCATCTGTTGCACATAAATGAAATCTGACCAAAACTGTAAGACATGCTTTTTCTAAACTGTTTCAGAGATAGAAAGAGATGACAACTCTTCATAAAATATTGAGTGGTATGAGTGTGCGTGTGTGTAAGCACTAAAAAATGTACATAGCTTCCACAAAAGACAAATGGAAAAATACAGTGTTCAGATCAAACTCTTCCCCTCTTAGGTAAAAGCAAATGGATCACCTTCAGTGAAAACAGGAAAGGGTCAAATGGAACAGATGAGGCTTTTTTCCTTTTTGTGCCTACAAGTTCTCCAACTTTCATAAACAGAGCAGTGCAATGCATTGTTTACTTTGCACCTTAACAACTGTGACCAAGGCCAATAGGAAAGTAGGATTAGGAAAGGGAAGCTGTGAGCCTTTCAGTCTTACCTTTCTGAGAGCTTCTATAACTTCCTCTTGCCCTTATTACCTACTGTTCAAGCCCCTGCTTTTGGCCACTGGAGAGACAGAGGGAAGTGGACAGGCAGAATTCACTTCCTTTTCAGGGTAGAGAGAATATATGTCCTCCATTATGTCTTTATCCCCGTAGTTTTCCCTCTTTATTCTGCTAAGTAGAACTTGCTTCGATGTGACCATTTAGAAAGTCCCACCCAGGAAGCTCTGTACATTTCAGTGGGCTCTAGCATGTGGACTGAAAGTCATAAAATGAAGAGATGTGTCCTTGGAAGTAGTCAGCAGCACAGGAGGTGAAAGCACTCCTCTATTTCTTAACTTTGCCCTAGAGAAACATAGAGCCAATGCTGGAAATTCATGTATAAGCAATAAAGGGTACCTAGAAACCAATAAAGGGTACCTAGAAGAGTGAAATAATTTTTAATCTGGGTCTTTTGTTTTCATTTCTTCATACATCAGCATACGTCAGAGGGTTGTTACAGATAGCTGTAACAGTGACGAGGGAATATCTTGAAATATGTAAGTTTCTTAAGTTTCCGACTTTCTTCTAGAAAGAGAAACAAGCAGAAGAGACAAAAATAGCTGGAAATGGAGTTTTGTTAATGGAACAATGAAGGTTTCAAGGAATGAGACTAAAGGGGAAGAAGTTTGTCTGAACTTTGGATCAGGTTTTAGAAGGACTCACAAGTGGGCACTTCAAAAAATCTCTGAGTAGCATACTGTTTTAATGCAGATCAGGAAAATGATCAGTAAGCAATTAAAAGTAATTGATATTATAGAACAGGTAGTTGAGCAAGATATTTTGCAGGAAATAATCTTCCAGAAAGAAAAGTCCATCTCTCTCAGCTAAGAGGTTTCTTTGAGTATAGCCATAATGTTGTTGCTAAAGATATGATTTACTTGGGCTTTGAAAAAGCCTGACAAAATGCCTTAATGGTAAGGCCTGAAGGGTTAAAATATTGCCAGGAATTAGAAGTAAGTTAACAGGGAGGAAGGAAGGGAAAAAAGGGAAGGAAGGGAAGGAAGGGAAGGAAGGAAGGAAGGAAGGAAGGAAGGAAATGGAGGGAGGGTAATGATCAGTTTTCATCATGACAAGATTGCAATGGGATTCCTCATGTTTCTGTACTTGGATAAGACTCTGTTTTCCTTATTAATGTTCTAGGGAGATGGGTGGGAAAAGAAATTACACAGAACACAATTATTTAGATTAGTCATCACTAGAGAAGGTTAAGAAGGTCCAAAGGGACCTTACAAAACTAAACTAAATAGGCAGCAGGGCTACGGAAGGAGTAATTAGAAGTAATCAGACTAAATTAATTATAAACATCTGGGCATCTCAGCAAACAACACAATGCAGAACTCCATGCAATAGAGCCATTGAGAAAGCCAGCAGCATTTAATGCCTTTCCTAGGCTTTTCCTAGGCACATAGATGGTTAGGGGCAAATTAACAAACTGCCAGCTCATCCTGCCAACAAAGTCTTGTCAGATTTCATAGTTTTAGGTTGGGAGAAGGCTTTCTTTTTTCCTTTTCCCTCCAATTACTTCCCAAGTCTTCAGACATTAGGGGAAGGTATACCCAGAATCTAAACAAATATATTTTGTAATTTAACACCCAAAAAAGGGTCCAAGGAGCCACACAGGATTCCAACAAGTGTAATTAATGTCAAGTTGAGTACAAAGTGGTGTTGCCCTCCTGCTGCCCTCTCCACCTGCTGCCCGTCTGGTGTTGCCCCCCTGCTGCTCCATGCACCTGCTGGCTGTCTGGGATTCCTCTCCAGCTGCTGTGCCCACCTGCTCACTGGCCTGCTTGGAGTCATTTGGGGCCTGCCACACTCCCTCAGTGCCCCAAACAGCCTGGGATGGAGCTGACACCACAGCACGATGGTGTGGAGGAGTATGGCAGAGCTGTCAGGGGCTGAAGGGAGGCAGAGGGCTGCAGGAGGTGGAGGGATACTGACTGTGTCCATTCGGCAACACCAGCAAGGTCAATCCAGCCGTGGGAGGTCCAAGGCAGCTGTGAGATTACTGCTCCATCCCCAGTGCTGAAGGTTGTTTCAGCCTTCTGTTCAATCAAGTTTCTTCCCAATCCTTGTGCTTCGCTGGAAGGGAAAGCAAAGGCCACGTAGGCAGATGTGCTGATGAGAATTTAGGATATCTAGTCATCACCTACACTATATCTGGTTTCCAGTAAAGAAGTCAAAAAACCCAGAGCATACTTAAAAATTAATGTTATCCCTTCAGTAGATTACACTGTAATGGTCTGCTTCCCCTATGGATTAAAGCAATCTGCTACACTATGATGTTCATTTCCCTGTCAAGAGAAAAGAGGGATACATTTTACTTGTACAGTTCAAGTTCTGCGTTATATAAGTGAAGGAGAGCAGAGTACCAAGTCATAGAATTCCCTTACTGCACACAAAGTCATATCTAAATGCAATGATTAAGGGATTTCTGTTGAGCCCTATATATATATATATATTTATATACACGTAAGTTGAATTTTACTATAATGAGGCTTACTATTTTTATTTAAAATCAGAAGTTCTTTGAAGTTAACCATTTGATTTAACTTCGTTGATCAGAGCATCAACATGCTGGAGTCCCTTGGAATGATCATGGATAATCATGGTTTGTACCCTAATATAAACACAGCGTAAGAGAGTCACTGTGTATAAAATACAGATCTTTTCCTTTCAACTGATATATGTATTTTGGAGAAGAAAGGCCTCCTGATTGTTGCTGTGCTTGAAGGAAATAAAGTTAACTGCACAATCCCTTTCCACGTGCTGTATGCTCACACATGTTTTCTGTCACTCCATAACCCCTGTACACAGTATTTTCAGTGTACCAGTAGTATTCCCTCTCATTTAACCTAAAGCTCAGCAGGGAATAAACCCCTCAGATTAAAAAAAAAAAAAAGCCAGGATGGAAATGAAAAGCACTCTCTGTCAGTCATTATGAACAATGGGATTTAGAAGAATGTTCAGCTGCAACCGTAGATTTTAAACAACTAGAATCACAGCAACTAAGACTAAAGGGTAAAAAAATCTCAGTGATCTCCTGGATACAGATACTTTTGTAATCTTCAGCATACCCCATCTATCCTAGGTGCAAAGCTACTGAAAAACTGGAATATCCCTTGCACTGCCATGTGACTTAGCCGTGTTTCTCTTCCGTACCTCATAATCTGTGCTAATTTTTGATTTGCTTCCAGGTGACACCTACAAAAAGCTGTCTGATTATGTCTGATTTAGGAACAGATAAGAGAGACGAACCTGATTTTTTTCATCCAGGCTGGTTCTTTTTAGCCATTTTTTCCTCTTACATATTTTGTCTTTGCCATTTATCTGCTTTAGTTGGAATGAGCATGTGGGAAAAACACTTGAGATTTTTGCTTGAAAATAACACCTAAAAAAAAAGCATTTAGGAAAATGCAGAACAGAAATAGAGAGTGGTTCAGGGTCATAGATGGATGAATATCCTTTCTATTTACTGATAGGAAACTGGAAGCTCAATCATGATGGACAAGTAACAGTCAATGGAATTTTAGTACTGTGTCCAATTAGTCTTACAAAAGGTTCTGGTGATGTTTTCCTAGAGATTAGAGGGGTTTTTTAGTTTGTTTATATTCTTAGAATTGAAAAATGCTAAAAAGCTGTTGCAAGCCTCTTATTCTGTCCCCATGTTTAGTGGGGGCTATTCACACTAGTAATCCTCACAATTACATATGGGAGTGTTACAGGTACTCTTTATCTTACAGAAAGCCCGAATTTATTTACCTTGGACACATAAAAATTTAAATGTCAGTTCAAGCATTTTCTGATGGAAATGCAGTTTTCTTCTGTGTAATAGGAATAGGAATCAATTTAATTGACATGGCTCTGAGAGCATTATTAAATTTATTTTAAAAAGAAAAAATTACATCAGAGAGTATCAGTATTTTATAAATCAACTATAACTTAAATTTTAGACAGTCTTGCAAGACAAAACATTTCAGAGAACCACAGAATATACTGAATTGGAAGGAGCTCACAAAGATCATTCAGTCCACCTCTTGAGTGAGTGGTCTGTACAGGGATCAAACCCACAACCTTGGGTTTATCAGCACCTTGCTCTAACCAACTTGTCTAAGTACTGTGTTGTCATTGTAGGACATGAGAGACTCCAAATATTTCAGAAGGCAAAAAGCAAAAGAAGGCTTTATTGTCTAATTCCTAGTACCTTTTATAAGGTGTTCTCATACAGACTTAACATGATTGGTGAATAGGAAAGACACCTCGCTAATGCTATTGGTGGAACTAGAGAAACACAAGGACACAGCTGTACAAAATAGTTTTTAGAAAGGATAATTGTTTACAGATTTTTTACAGAAAAAAGTTCTCCCGAGCAATCTTCCCTTGGGAAGAAATCCACAGCCACTAGCAGGCTAGAGTCCTTCAGACTCAGAAAATCAGGCCATACAGTGTAGCCAATAAATATCTATTCATCTAAACCCCATTTTGGACAGTATAACATACTTTATCCATTGAAACATTTTTTTCTCAGGCATAGACATAAAGTGCTGTCATAAACTAACAAGGAGAAAATGCTTTGGGAAATGTTTTTATTTTTCTTTCCTTAATGAGAGGTACAGGTTGAAGCACAGGTTGAATTTTTTCTCAAGTTCTAATGGAAAACAAGACCAGTAGATATTAACAGACAAATATTACAGATGAAATGTTAGAGTTTGAGGAATCCTCTGAAGTGCTAAGGGATGAACTACATTTTCTACTATATTAACTACCTTTAAAGAAAGGCTAGACAGAGGTATATTTGTTTTAAGAAAAGCATTTGTCCTAGTAACAGTCTTTTTCCTCCTTTACTGCTTGTGTGGGAGAAACCTCCTTGAGCTGGACACTGCCAGTTTGCCTTCCCTGTAGTACCCTGCAGCTCTGGAATAAAGATAAAGTCCCTGGGCAGGAAAACATCCTCCCACTCACTCTTCTCTAAGCAATCCTTCATATTCCTGTTTGCCACAACTTTCTGCTCATCTGCTGCCCTACAAATGTGTCATTCTTCCATTCAGTGTCAAGGACATTCCAAGGCATACCCAGCCAGGCCAGGGAAGTATTTGCCTTATTTATGACACCTCCTGCTCCTCAGTGGCTCAGGAGCCGTGCTGGGGGATGGCACCACTCCTATTCATCTACGCACTACATTACCTGGCTAGCACTAAGAAAGGGGAAGATCATGTGCCCTGCTCTTGTCAGGCTGGTGGTTGGTTCCAAAATGGAAACACTTTTTAAAAATATGTCAAACTATATCCTTTTTTCTTTTTCCAAACAGGGAAATTATGCTGAAATTATGCTTCTGGCCAAAATGCTTGGAATACACAGTCTGAAGCAAACCACACAGTTTCTACAGCTTTTTACTGTCCTACTTTACTCAATGACCCAGCGAACTGAAGGGAGCTTTTTCCTAATCCACCGATAGCAGCTGTTTCTCTTTCCCTGCCTCGAAATGTTCCATCATTTTACTGACTTGAAGTTATAGGAGGAAAATGAAACATGAGTAAATGAAGGTCTTGGCATTCATTCTGCATGTTATTTGCTAGCAGCAGTAAAAGGGAAAAAAAAATGGAATTAGGCTAGGCAGTCTAAAGAGAAAATGTGGAAATGACTTGTAAGTAAGAGGATGTGACCCTCTGCATAATTCATAGTCATTAGTCTAAGTGACACTTCCACAGCATGTGCAGTAGTGCTCTCCACTATGACAGGTCTGAGCCCAAATGGCCTATTCAGCAGCAGACTGTTTGCGATCAGATTTCCCTGAAAGACAACTCTCAAAGCTTTATTTGCTCTGTTTACATGTATATGCATGTTTGCTTGTTTTTTTTAAAGTAAAGATGCTGTCTCAGCTTCACCATGCGTGCAATTTAAGGTTTGCTCAAGTGATTCTTTAAAACTGCATAAAGGCAATTCTGCTGCGCCTTGGAGACAGTATTGCTGTAATGTTCTGTGCATACATCTGCATGATTACTCAAAGCTAATTCAAATTTAATGCATTGGTAATTCCTTTTCTGCAGAAGTCACCCAGCAGTAATCTGAAGGTTACAGAATTATCTTCTAGATCAAATAACACTTCTAAAATAGTATAAACCACGAGGCAAGATTATAATGGGTAAAATTAGACTTTCAATGAGTAACTCCATCCTCTTTACAATCCTAAACATAGCAACCTGGTGTCAAAAGTACTTTTAAAAGTGCACCTGAAAGAAAGCTATAGTTTTTAAATCAGCTACTAGAGAATTTACAGTACTGTATTATCAGAAGGGAAGGATATTTTAGCAGGGGTTTCAATCACTGGGAATTTTAAGAAGCAGGAGTATTTATGTGTTTCAGCATGCAAAAATTAAGGATTTTTATTATTTATATAATTAAAACAAACTATGAACACTATCAAAACTGTTTATGAAAAATGTAAATTATTTACAGTTAAATTTTGATGTAAATTGAGCCTAACCAAATGAACAAAAAAATTACACTCCTCTTGGGGTTTAGGCATCGCAGTGCTAATTGATCATTAGTTTCTATTTCATCCATCAGGCACTCATTGAAAAATGTTACCACGTTGGATGACACTGAAGCAGCAAGTTAAATGGGTTTACTTGACAATGACCATTCCAAAGCAAACAAATCCTTGGACATTCACATTACAATTTAGTCATTGAACCCCAGAAAATGATGAGTTGAACGGGAGCCACAAGGGTCATTGAGTCCTGGGCCTGCACAGCACCATCTCCCAAAGTCACACTGTGTGCCCGAGAGCATTGTCCAAACTCCTCTGAGCTCTGCCAGGCTTGGTGCTGTGACCACTTACTTGAGGAGCCTGTTCCAGTGCTCAGCCACCCTCTGGGTGAAGAACTTTTTCCTAATATCCAACCTAACCCTCCCCTGATGCAACTTCAGACCATTCCTTCAGGTCCTGTCACTGTCACCGCAGAGTAGAGATCAGTGTCTGCCCATCCTCTTCCCCTCACAGGGAAGTTGTAGCTGCAGTGAGGTCTCCCCTCAGTCTCCTCCAGGCTGAACAGACCAAGTGCTCTCAGCCACTCCTCACACGGCTTCCCCTCAGGGCCCTTCACCTTCCTCACGGCCCTCCTTTGGACACTCTCTGACAGCTCAATGTCTGCTTTGTGTTGTGGCACCCAAAACTGCCCCCAGCACTGGAGCTGAGGCTGCCCCAGTGCAGAGCAGAGCAGGACAATCCCCTCCCTTGCCCAGCTGTGATGCTGTGCCTGATGCACCCCAGGACACGGGGCCCTCCTGCTGCCAGGGCACTGCTGGCTCATGTTCAACTTGCCATTGACCAGGACACCCAGACTCAGGGTCCTTTCCTGTACTCATTTCTGCTTTCCAGCCTGTCCTTTCCCCATCTCTCTGTATATCCATGATTGCCACATGCCAGGCGCACAACCCAGCACTTTCCCTGGTTGAATTTCATACAGTTTGTGCTTGCCCAGTCCTCTCATTTGTCAAGGTTTTGCTTCAGGTCCTCTCTGCCCTGAGGGAGTCAACAGCTCCTCCCAATTTTGTATCATCTGTGAACTTGCTAAGTAACCCTTCCCGTTCTGTGTCCAAGTCATATGAAGATGAAGAGCACAGGGCCAAGGATGGAGCGTCTGTGGAGACCTCCTAGTGACAGGTCACCAATCTGATCTCACCAGTCTGTCCCATTTGCTAAACCCTTTGTGCTTGACCTCTGAGCCACTTGATATGTTTATTCACCTAGTCCTACATAGGCTCATATTTGAGCACAAGAAGAAGAAAGTATAAGGATATGACTACATTGCCAGGGCTTTCTTCTATGCTGTAACTGGATTAGTACAAACATGTTGCACTTAGCTCCTATGGTTTAGTTATGAGGTATAAATCAAGCAGAAAACAAAAACAAAAATGAGTAGTCAAGAGAAGTATATACTTGAAGGCACAAAAACTAATTGCTTTTTGTTTGGGCTGTGTTTCCTTCTCTGATTTAAGTACTATTGGCAGGCAAGCCTAGAAGATATTCCATGATGTCTTCCTCAAACCTTGCTACGTATTCTGAAGATTAGTGTAGTTATTCTGCACTTTCCCCAATGCATTTCCACAAGAGAGATATTACATCTTTCTAGTGCCTCTATCATTTGCTTATTGCAACTTACACCAGATGTCTGTGGTGTATGTAGACAAGACACTTTGGTCACCTTGAAATACTGCAAAGAATATTTAGAAGGTCAGTATCTGTCACTGAAAAAAAAAATAATCTGAAACCTGTGATAAAAGGACCTGATTTTTCAAGGGAAACCCATTTCAGCTGTCTGCTCCTAAACTGTTTTTGGAAACAGAATTGTAGAACTGTCAGGGTTAGAAAGAACCACCCTCAAGATCATCCAGTCCTGCAATCAATCCTGCATCACCAATAAAGGGCTAGCGTGACATGAAGTCATATCCTTCAGGGCCACATCCAGACAACTCTTGAGCACTTCCAAATATGTAAGTGACTCTGTCACCTCCCTGGGTAATTTATTCCACTGCCTAATCACCCTTTCAGTGATTTTTTTTTTTTTTTTTCTAATATGTAATCTGAACTCCCTTTCTGTGAGTTAAGGTCTTCTCTCTCATCCTTTTCCTTGAGACATGGGAGAAGAGACCATCCCCCTCTGGCTGCACCTTCCTTTCAGGCAGCGGTGGAGAGTGATAAGCCTCCTTTTCTCCAGGCTAAACAAGGATAGCTCACTCAGCCACTCCTCATCAGACACGATTTCTAGACGGAAAGAACTCTTTCAGATGAAAAAATTAAAGAAAAGACTGTTCAAACCAAGAGACAACATTTTCATGAGGTGCCTTTAAAGATTCTGAAAAGCGTATTTGATTCTAGGATTTATCTCCAGACTTCAGAATGAACGCATATACAAATGTGTTTAAATCCTCTCAGACTATTTGAGAATAACGTGAATAAAAATCCCTCCTATTCATTCTCTGAAAGAACTGGTGTTTCCAGGACTTTGCTTTCTTTAGACAACATTGATAATGACTTCCAGAAAAAACCCAGCAATCAATTACCCTATATACAATAATAATAACAGCAACAGTAACAATATTTCCAGCAAATTGTGATTTCTACTGCTTAGAAAGAAAAAACCCCTTCTCGTTGATGCTTAGATAAAGTATAAAAAATAAAGAGGAATATGAAGAAACTAACATTATTTCCTGTACATCACTTTTAAAAATGGATGTAATTTCTATGACAAATTTTAGATATTATTTGTTTGCCAGTCTCCATAAAGTGAGGATTTTTTAAGGGATATATAATTGTATGAATTGTGAATGTCAACAAAGACTTTTTACTTTGAACGTGTTTAAAAGGAAGTGTAATGCAATTTCATATAGTGAGACCCCTCTGGCAGCTGCTCCATAAAGACAATTATACTACTATATGCTCTCAAGCAGACATATTTTTTATAGTCAGAGCAAATGAGGAACAAGGTGAACAAACATCTCTGTAGTGATTGAGGACTGACTTTCTTTAGTTCACAGCACTTGGAATAAAAGAGCTTTGCCTAATGACCTGAAACCATTTATCACTGAACAATGCGGGGCAAGCATTACTGCCCTATCATCCTTCAGAATAATTAACAAAGAAAACATGACCTGCACTGTCCACCAGGAGTTCTTGGATTTCCCCAAAACAACGACAAAAAATTCAGCCTTCATGGAAAAAAAAATCTGCTTTAAAATATGAACAGCTTCACTCTATGCTGGATCCTGATCTGTACCCTTTCAATGGACCCCATGTGCAAAAGGAAGCTGAAAAATTGCAATCATTACAACCTGTTTTCTAAGCAGAGCTCTGTAATGTCTGAACTCAATGGGTGTAAAACAAGAACTGTGAGTTTTTCTATAAATAAATAAATTAAAAATCAACACCTTCTGCCTTTACTGAGATATAGTGGAATAACTGTCTATACTCAAAGAGTTTTTAACACAGTGAACTACAGTTCCTCTGTGGCTGTTTATCAAATTGAGGAACTGTGGTATTGTAGCTCAGGTAAAATAAATATAAAATATAAAAAATAATAATAAAAAATTATAAATTATAAATTATAAATTATAAATTATAAATTATAAATTATAAATTATAAATTATAAATTATAAATTATAAATTATAAAATATAAGATATAAAATATAAAATATAAAATAATTGCAAAAATATTTTCAGATGGTAACTGGAGAAACAAGGCTGTTTGGGAAAAAGGGTCCAAGGATATTAAAGAAACAGCCCTTCCTTCATGTTTGGTTTTGATCTTTGCAAATTTTTATATTGAATGTGATGGTTTGCATTTATAACAGTAACTGTTTAGGTGTAGTGGATTTCCCTTGCCAGAGTTTTCTAGTCTGATCCATGCTGTGCTGATCAGATATACTGACATATGATTAGTGTGCTAGTTATTCAGTTAATTAATTAAAAATATTGATATATTTATGATCATCAAAGCTCCTAAGAACTATCTGTGTTTGTAAAGTTCTAAACCTGTTAATCAGGCTACATTTTCACTAATTTATTCTTTGAATGGTCAGTGTCTCCTTAGGTTTGTCCTTAAAGAAGAACAGAATTTAGTGTTTTCATCTAGGCAGAAACAGAAGGAAGAAAAGCAATTAAACAATGTGTTTTTTCTATTGGAAAATGATTACAAAATAAGAAAATAAGTGCATGCAAGTTTAAATATATATTTAATTTATTCTGTTTAGAGAGCATAGATGGTAGCATGGTGTGAAGTTTTATAGAACTGGCATAGTTACACTCTTAGGCAAGCAGGAATTTCTTGTAAAATTTATCAGAAATAAAATAGTCATTATATTTTCTATCACTCTGTACCATTGTATACAATCAATGCTATTGCAGAAACAGAGTTTAAGAAACATATAATGAAATTAGTGAAATTACTCTGGTGTGGATCTGTTCTCTGCCTCAAAGTCAGGATCAGTCAGCATCATGATGTCTCCCTGTGGAACAAATACAGAATGAAAATATCTGTAATAAATACCTTTCCAAGTACACCAGTATCAAGTTGCAAGACTTAAACATTTTTAAACAGTGTGTTAAAAATGGTTTTGAACAATGAAGTAACTACAAGGTGACAGCCTGGCTTGTTAATGACAAGGAACCCCTGCTTTTATCTTTGACCAATCATTTTATGTCAGACTAACTCTCCTCTGGTCCTGGCCTGAATCTTCTACCATCTGTGTATTTTCTTTGGAAAATTCTATATTTGCATACAGCAAAGCAGAGATGTGCTTTTCTATGAAGGGTAATTAATCATGTGTGTTAGATGGTGAAGCCAGGGTTTCAGGGCTAAGATGGTGTACCTCTTTGAGAGAATTCCTTCCAAGATGATGCATAGAGTGTGTTGATGTATCCTTCACAACTGAGCAAGTCTTTCTTTCCTTGGTCCAGCACATATTGCTGCTGCACGTTTACACTGGCTCGCCGAAATGGGGCCAGTCTGGTGTACCCAATGCTCTTTTCCTTTGTCTGGCAATCAAAAAATCCTCAGCTTAAATTAGGTTGAAAGTTGTTTTCTCTCAGATGGATATCTCATAAATATTAGTGAGTAAGACATTTAGAACTGGTTTTACACACAGTACTTGTTTTACTCCCACACTTCATTGCGCCTACATTACGTAACCACATAATGGGCTCACTGCTTCTCTTTCTGCCTTACTCAGGCCAAATACTTCCAAAAAAAATCATTGCACTAAAAATTCCCACTGTTCCCCAAATGTATCACAATCTGTTTAGTGTGCACGAGTCTCATCAGATAAATTTTTAAAACTGATTTGCTAACAATGACTTTTAATGCTAAATAGTTGGGCACTGAAAGCTTACTGAGCTCATCAGAAGAAAAAAAAAAAAAAACCCAAACACTTGTCTCACTGATAGAAAGAAAAAGTATACACTGTTAGTAAAAACCATTAAAATTTAGATTAGGTTAACATTCCAATTTTACATCCTACAGAAAAATGTATCAAGAAATACTTAATAAAAACCTTCTATAACATATTTTCCAATGCCTTTACACTTGCTTATGATATGTGACACTACAGAAGTCATGCACAGTGCTGCAAATAAATAGATTCAGTTAAGTGTCTAATCATTTACAAATACTAAAAAATGTAAGTTAGAACAAGATAAATACAATAAGTTCCTCTGATCAAGCAATGTAGGAATTTTTTTTTTTTTTACTACCAAGACAGAAAATATTACTTTCCTTCATGTGCCCCAATTTACCAGGAACTTAGTTGCCTCTGCTTGGTGAAACAAATTAATGACTGCTCTGGATTTTGTGAACATCAAAAAGCTAATAAGAAAATTCGTAACAACAGCAGTGTGGGCATGTGTACGTGCACACACATGCTGCTTGATGGTCATTGCACTAGCCAGCAAAGGCTCAGGAACTGAGTGCACTAAATGGATAATACTGCTCAGAGTAGCAAGAGCAGAGCTGAGGGAGAAGTAATCTGGCATATTGTGTGAGAAAATCACATTATTATCTAAAACTAAATTGCTTTACTTGCCCAGTACTCACAAACCCTATCCCTGGATAATCATCTTCACACTCAGATGCACTTCATAGCTTGTTTATCATGTTGCACTGATGTTTACTCCTAAGTTTATTTGATGTTGGCCATTTGAAAACATTATGATTTAAGTCCCTGTAACTAATGAGCATATGTTTCATGTGTGTTCCATAAGAACAAGGAAATAAAACTATTTTGGGTTAACATCATCTTTTTAGATCAAATTTAAGCATCTTGGAAAATAGAGAACAGAGTGCAAAGCCTTATTCTGACATAAGGTAAAACCATAACAAGAATTAAAAGGAATAAACAATACATTATAAGGATTTTAAAGACTGTTCAGTCTTCTTAAGTTCATGACAATTCCAGCAGAGCTAAACCTGGGATTCTAAGAAAAACTAATTCTTAAATAGTTAGTGAGGCAGAAGAAACTGTGAGGCAGCTCACTTATCAGCTCATGTTATCTTGTCTGCAGTATAAATGTTAAAGCACTGAAGCACTAAAGAAAACAGGTTGTGCAATAAAACAAGAAAAAAGGGAAAAAAAATTAATGGCATTACATCTCAAATGTTGGGCAGTTGGCACTCTCCAAAACTTCGACTGTTCTACCTCTGAAGAATCAGGAAAGGAGTCTCAGTTTTTCAAAAATATACCACTCCATTCTAAAATGTTAGTTTTCCTGGGTAAGGGAAACTTATACTGAGCTTAACATAAGAGTAGAGAATAATGGATGTGAAATACATGGAAGCAGACAAAAAAAATCAAAATTCTGGTCCAGCTGGCAAAGAAGATGTCACACTATGAAAAAGAAGACCTGTAAATGGGGAGGAAAAAAAATAGTAAAAACTTAAACATGTTATTTGACTCTCTTGACCTTTCTAGTCAGCTCTGTATATTTATAACATTGGAGCAATTTGGAAATACTTACATTTTTTCCAAAGTTTTGGCTTTGATATTTTTGCTTATTTAAACAGTAGGCATTCAAAAACATGACCAGAATTTTCCAGTTTGTGATGTGCTGATATTTTGAATACCAGAATTTGTCTTAAGAAATATGTCATTTAGACAGTGTGAGCATACACATGGCAGGCCATGGAATGCTTTACACAGATACTGTTTGGAACAGACTGGGAGGAAGCCCTCAGGCTCTGCATCTGCCTGTGGCCTCATCTTGTCTAAAGATGAGGAGTAGACTACGATTTGGTAGAATCATACTATTCATAAATCTTTGTGATATCTAACTTGAGATGCTAGCATTTTCCAGCTTTAAAAGTGTTATAAAAGTTAATGGAGGCAATTTCTGATCAGGGACTGCTATCACTCCACTTCACTGCCAACTCTTGCATAAGAGCTTTCCACTCATATCCTATATAACTAATTCTACATGCAGAAGACTTTAGAATGTACCATTGGGGTAATTAAATCCTCTGTTGTTTTAAGAAGGTCTTCATGATCTTGTTAGGCAGCAGTTGCTTAGTTTTTACCAAAAATTCTCAGTGGCAAAACCTCATGCCCATTCTCTCTACTTTATATATAGAAAATAAACATGAAAGCTCCCTTTATACTCAACCAAATATTCAAAATATAGGAAGTTAGGTTCTCCTAATTCTGTGCTTGAATAGAAAACCCTCATAATAGTATACAACAGCCCTTGATTAAAATTTCAGTCTCTATTTTTTTTTTTATTGTGGTTAGGCTTTCAATATTTTTTAAAAATAAATTTCCTAGTTTGAAGTTTTTTAATCTTGACCACATGTATTTCATCATACTTTTGAAGAACATTAATGATAAATGACCATTCTACAGTGTTTCACAAAACTGTTTATATCTTACTGATTAAAAACTTTAATTGATTCCTAATACACAATTTCTGGTATCAAAACTAAAATCTTGGCCGTGATAAGTAAGGTGTGTGGCTTTAAACAAAATGGTAAACTTTAGTTTTAATGACTGAGCCTAATAATTTGGCTCCCATAAATGGTCTCATAATTTGGGACCAATATGAAATTAGAAGCTAACATGGAACAGTTGCCTTCTCTGAGCTGTCGTTTTGACTGCAGTCAAACATCTGCAGATAACTAACAGAGGAAATCACCCATTGTCTAGGTGCTTGGAAGATAATTTTGGACAGAGAAATTTTATGGGACAAAAAAAGATAAGAAGACCTTTCTGCAAGAGCCAACATGTACCTAATTGTGAGTTATTGATGTAAAAAGAAGAGATAACTTCACAGTTATGTTGGGAAGCCTATCTATATTTTGACTTTTTCTCCATTGTGGCAGATCTATGTTTCTAAAGGAAATTTCACCTACAATATTTCCTGAAGCTCCCCAAAAAATCAGTCTTCCTCTTTCTATGGTGTGATTTTTCTTAATGCCAATTATGAGTTCATTTATTAAAAAATAATTAAAAAACCCCAAATAATTTCTCTTCAGGTCTTTTATTGGTAACTTTGTTGGTTTATTGTGTTTTCAAAAGAGATAAAAATACAGCTATTCTTTCAGTTTGAAATAATTCTTTGCCTCTTTGCTGAGATGTAAGGAAGCTGTGCCTTTCTGTGAAGCTGTGGAAGCAGAAACCCAGGGAAAGCCCTTGAAAAAGGACTACTCATTGACCCTGACTTATGGACAGCCAGGAGTTCCTGCCCAGCTTCCACCTCTGGTGCACTGCCATGCTGCTACATACCAAGCAGCTGCCAGGTGGAAAATTAGCACAGGTCAATGGATCCCTGTAAGCAAATGAGACCCAGAAAAAGCTGCCTCCTGACATGCACTAGTACAAGTGAAAAAAGAAATGTGCAAAATCCAGCAGCACTACTCTCCACAAATAAAACTTGTTATACAAAATGTTTAATTTGGCTGAGTGTATCTTAATCCATTTCTAATACCACAAATAACATTCTCATAGTCGATTATGGGGACAAACAGTTCTTTAATCAATTTAATAAACATAATCTTATTAAAGCAACTCTTGAGTCAACTGTAGACCATGTCCTCAATTAACCTGAATTCTGAAATAACCAGCTAAATGATCAGACATCAAAGAGGCTGCTAAATTCAAACATAAGCGTCAGCATTTGGATGGTGATAGAAAGGAGAGAAAAAGGATTTTCTGGCAGATGCAGTTTAGCTGGTTTAGGTTGTTTTTGAATACAAATAAGCAACAACATTAACCACAACTACCTGTAGGAATAAAATATATCCATTAAAAAATCAAAAAAAAGCACAGCCAACACAAGAACACACATATTTGAATTACTACAGAGCCACCCATGTCTCAAAATCCCGTCCCCTCTATCACTAAAGCAAGTAGTTTCGTTACTTTACCCACAGATTTCTTAAGACACAGATTTTCTCTCAATGATCCTGTTGCAAAAGACTTCATATCTTTGAACAAAAGAACTACTGGTCATGTTCATTTTTCATTAAAGCCCTGCCTAAGGGGAAAGGTTTGCAGACAGAATAACACAGGACAGAAAATAATGTCTTATTATGTTAAATAATTAGTCAATGCACAGTCACTTCTTTTGAAGCCCTCCAAAGAAGTTTCCATTTTATTTTGGTTGTTTTGCAACATCAGAGGCTTCCTCTGGGGTTTGGAGAGAGGATAATGCAAAACTTGTGAATTTCTACACATCTCCTCCCTGCTGCCCACCTGGCAACTGACAGAGGAAACTGCATCCAGTAGGATTCGTATGGAGTCTCCCACAGCATTGCAATATCCTCTTCCTAAAATTGCTCAAAATGAAAGGAGACAAGAACTCTAGTGGAGAAAAAGAATGTGGATTGCGATACTGGTTCTAACTGTTGCACAGTACCTGAGCTGAGAACAACTCCATAAGGAGAACAGGGATGACTCAAGTCATCTGTGTTCAAGAACTGCTAGGTAGTCTGTCCACAAAGCAGTTAAAAACTTCTTAACAAACAATTTCCACACTTTCTCATCTTCTTCCAAATCCTAATCTGAACCACAAATATGCATATTTTTTAAAAAGTTGTGATTATTTTTTATAAACTCTATTTCCTTACGTATTATAAATGCCTTTAATTGTAAAGAAAGTAATGTTCAGACTGTAGTTACAGAAAACTATCTTATATATGTTCATACACATTTTAGTTTGCACTTGCTTGCAAATGAAGTCAGGGTGTGCACTGCTAAGGGGGAGCACATGCAGGCATTTTCAGCTTCCTGGTCAACCTGTGCTTTATTAGACCTTTATAAATGCATAAGGATTTTGCCCTTATTAGACCTACAAAGAGGGTTAGATTTGGAGACAGAAAATCAAACATAAGCTTAATATTTCTTTATTTCTGCAAGCCAGTTTTACTAAATGCTTTTTAAAAAACTCCAACTATTACAATTATGGTATCATGAAGGGAAACAATAAACATTTAAAATTATGAAGGCATGATCATTACCATGGTTTAAAGACGAGATGAGAGTCTAAGTCAGGCATTTCTAACAAGAACATCTATAGGGTTCATTAACTACCCTTACAGCTTTCTGAATATGGTAATTCACATAAAAATGGATTTGGTGACATGAATTGCTCATTACTGTCAGTTTGTGTTTAGGTCCATAAAATAGCATTGTAAATAAGCACACTATCAATAAATTTTCAAAGTAATATTCTAAGGGGTAAGATGGATGAAGATTCACACAGTTAAGTATTATGCATTTATGTCTATGTATAGACACTGGTGAAACAATGTCCCAAGACAGGTGTTTTGTATTAATTAATCTTCATGTGGGTTGTGCTCTCTCTCAGGTCACCTCATCTTATTTGTGCCAGAAATTTTAGCCTCTGTTATTCTTTCCTATACAGCTATTAAATTTTTTTGTTTACCTTCTCCTTACTACTTCTTTCTAGGAGCTGCTTTACTCTACAGAGTGTGTAGGGTTTAACTTAATGTTTTAATTCACTCTAACATTTTATCTTAATAATGTTTTAACTTAATAACATTAATATAATTTTAAACCAGTGTCAAGTAGACCATGAAATCTATGTAGGGATTCTAATTCAACTTTTGAAGGAGGCATAAACGAGTTGAATTTAGACACATTCAGAATGTTTCCACAAATCCCTAACAAACAGGTAGAAGTTTTCCCAAAAAATACACAAACTGCTGTAGATTAGCAAAGGAAGCATCTTAGTCTGCTTCACTTCTTCAGCAGAAGAAATTTATCAGAAGGAACAAACGGAACTCTTGTGTTTCTGATCCCAAGCTGGGTTCAGGGCAATTATTTAGCAGCAAAACAATGTTTTAATAAATTAACTGATGAGGCAGAGGAAAGGTTTTTGGATAAACAAAGTCTTTAGATCTGAAAGGAAGTCAATCTATCCCTCAATGTAGTAAGAGAATGGAAAGAGTGATTAATATTCCTCATTTACATCCAGAGCAATTGGTATGTTTGAAAGAGCTAGCTATGGGAAGGCTATTAGTCCCCTTGAGACTAAGAAAAAGAAAAATGTATTTTGTTGTTGTCTCTAGAAAGATGAAAAGTTAAATTTGAGGTATTACATGGCAAACTAATATGCAATCAAACAAATATTCCCACTGTTACTATCAGTAATATCTTTAAAATAGAATTTAGAAATGTAATTAAAAATTTTATTAGCTATTTTTAAAGTATTTTTGGCAGAATTGGTGTAAATTAAACCAAAGAGAGGAGTACTTTCTATAGAAATTATACTATCTTTGGCAGAAGAAAATGCAACCTCTTTCAGTTTTTGGTGTTAATTTTCTCCAGTGTGTAATACCTTTTGGGTTTCACACTTATACTTCCTAAAAGATTATTTTGCTTTGTTGAATAAAAGACCAATACAGCCCAGACATGCAAATAGGAACTATAGGGTTTTTTTCTGGTTCTTCCATGTTATATAAATATTTTAGTTTGACGCTCCTTTTTTTTGTTTTGGCTTTGTAATATTGCCATACCTGCAATGAACAATTCATTAACAGAAAATACATTTCTACACGAACTAACTTCTCTTGCTCTCATCCCCCTCTCAAGAGAAAACATTTAAGAGTCTCACTTCATCTTCTCATTCCCTCTGCTTCCCTCTCTCCCTGTCTCCTGTTTGATATGGTCTTTCTCAAATTGCCATCTTTTTCTCTATTTCATCGTCGAAGGAATTCTGCCATTCATTCCACCATCCCCTATTAAAATATTCATATTTCTTTCCTTCTAACTCTCAATTTCTGACTCAGATACTATTCTATTTTGTCCTTTAGCTTTGGTCCCAAGTCCTGTAAATAATAATGCCAACACTGGTTTCACTAAAAACAATTAAAACATCTAGACAAGACAGATAGAGCCATATCTTATGATCATTAGATAAGGCTTGGGTCCCCACAATCACAAAGTTCAAGATGAAACCTAGTTATGTAGAAGTAATTTTCAAAACAGCACCACCCAGCTTTCACAAATCTGTGAGTAATATGTGTGCCTGGAGTAATATGGATTACCCTGGCATGCATCACCAAAGGGAATAAAGTTAGACACCTCCCAGAAGAAGTCAAGAACCAAAGATTTCCAGAGGAAGACATCTCTCTAATTCCTATGTTTCAAATATTTGAAATATTTAGTCAAAAGAATAACTTTTTATTTCTTCTAAAGCCATTACATGATTTCATTCTACAAGTGTTCAGTGAAAGGAAAAGCTATAGGAAAAATCAAAGTAATAATTTTGTCGTTTATACAAAAGCTGCTTAGTTTTAAGCATAGATAAAGCTGCCACAGGTCTGAAATTGTACCCTTTTTAAAAATAAAACTTACCCTATTAGCAGCATAATACCATATGACACAGAAAAAATATAATCTCTTAGTTCTTAAAAGAGTTCTAGAAAAAGCAAAAGTTGAATTGAAATTGTAAATGTTATGTATGCTGTTTAAATTGACCATTTGCACAATCTATTTCAACTATACAAGATTGAAAAATAACATTTATCACATAACAATTTCATGTAGCCATTTTCAGTGACACCCAATTGGGCTAGTGATGTGCAAACAGACAAAAAAGACTATTCTCACTTCAAAGAGCTGATGTTTAACCTTGTTTAAAGAGAGGTATGTTGCTGTAAAAAATAAAAATACAGCAGCATTTCATCTTGCACGCATAAAGCAAGGAGCTAAACCAAGTATCAGTCGTTAGAGACAGATATAATTGTACTAGGAAAAGCTTTTCTTCCACACTGAGTTCCAGCAATTCAAGTGTTAGGGCTAAAAACAAACACTGAAACAATCACCAACCTCAAAGTCCAAGAAAAACCTTCAAGGCCCTAACCAAATGAGCTACTTAAAACACACTTCCATGCTAATGACTGTAGTAGACTTGGTTAGAAGGGAAGGTGGTGCACTACAGTCCCAAGAGAGATGCAGAAACCACAGGGGAGTTAGAGCAGGAAAAAGAGCAAGTTAAATTTTTTCTTTCAGCTTATATAGATTTCTAGGAAATCTTCCACATTGGAAGACTGAGGTTCAACCTCTTCAATTCCACTGGTCAGAGAAAGTGTCCATCAATTGCCCCTCCTACAGAAAAGAATGTAAACCATATAGGTAACTACAGAAAAATATTGCTTTGTTTACATAAAAGTGTTCGAGGAAATTCTGACTCCAAACTAGAAGACTGAAAACCAGGGCAACAGGAAGGTAGGGAATACCTTTTAAACATGAGTATATTAAGTGAGAAACTGAGTATTGTGTGAATTAAAGAGGGCCAGAATGACCAAGATAGCAATTTATGACTTCTTTATCTATTTCCAAAAATACACTGCAGACAAAGTTCTGTCATAGACAAAAGGATCCAGTGCACCCTCAGCAAATTTGCAGATGACACTAAGCTGAGTGGTGCGGTGACACTTCTGAAGGATGGCATCCTATCCAGAAGGACCTGGACAAGCTTGATTAGTGGGCCTCTGGGAATCCCATATAGTTTAACAAGGTCAAGTGCAAGGTGCTGCACCTGGATTGGGGCAATCCCAGTTATCAATCCAGGCTGAGGGATGAATGGACAAGAGCAGCCCTGTGAGAAGGACTTGGGGTGCTGGTGGATGAGAGGCTGGACATGCCTTGGCCATGAGCACTCACAGCCCAGAAAGCCAAATGTGTCCTGAGCTGCATCCAAAGCAACAGGGGAGGGAAGGGATTCTGCCTCTCTGCTCTGGTGGGACCCCACTGCAGAGTCCAGCTCTGGGGTCCCAGCACAGGAAGGACATGGACCTGGTGGAGTGAGTCCAGAAAAGGACCAACAAGGTGATCAGAGGGTTGGAGCACCTCTCCTTTGAGAAAAGCCTGAGAAAATCAGGTTTGCTCAGCTTAGAGCAGAGAAGGCTTCAGGGTGACCTAATTGTGGCCTTTCAACACCTGAAGGGAACTTACAGGAATGTTGGGGAAGGAATATTTACAAGAGCTTGAAAGGATAATGAAAGGATAATGGGAATGAGTTCAAATTGAAGGAGAGTAGTTTCAGATTAGATACCATAAAAAACTTCTTTGCAGTGAGAGTGGCAAGGCAGTGGCATAGGTTGCCCAGAGAAGTTGTGGAAGCCCCTCCCTGGAAGTTTTCAAGGACAGGCAGGATGGGGCTCTGAACATCTGGTCTAGTGGCAAGCATCCATGCCCATGGCAGAAGGGTGGGGATTAGATGATCTTCAAGGTCCCCTTCCAAAGCAAACCATTTTATGGTTCTATGCCTCTATGATAATATTGTTAAAAAAAAAAAAAAGAAAAAAGAAAAGAAAATTACAAATGTCATTTTGCAATCAGAACACAAGTAACTGCATTTTTTTTCTCATTGCATGTGGTTAGGCACTACCAGTAAAAGCATTTAATTTGCAAATATTACTGTAAACACACATGGTCAAATTCATATTCCTTCCAAACAGCATACTTAAAATATGTTAATGGCAGTGCAACACAAAATCCTTTAGTAGATGCTTTATGGTTAAATAATGAAAAGATATTTATTCCATTGTTTGTTTATGAAAGCATTTAATGTTTTCCTTCTAAAGCTCCCGCAATCAATTTCAGCCAGCTAAATATTCCCTAGTTCTGAAGAGCAGTTCACCACCTAGGGTCCCAATAAAAGGTAGTCTAAACTGACATTAAATTAAGAATAAATTCCCACTGTACTCAGCATGCCAATACCTATTTCTTTTTGCTACATAAAAAGCTGCTAATATATTTTGGCCATTTGTATTGAGAATGGAACATTTATGAAAGTTTTCAATTCTGTTTGGATTTAGGCTACTGGTCTCAGTTTACATCATCAGTGAAACCTTTGTACATCAAAAAACCTTTGTAGATCAGAACTGAAATTTACCATAAGGCCTCTCTTAACAAGAAATCGTTTGACTGTATGCCTAGTGTGCCAAAAATGGAGTACAACTCTACACATTCCTTTTTCCTCTCAATACAACTGAAATACAGTCATTGACTTCACCAGATCAAACACAGATGCCCAGACATAAAAGTCACTCAGTCATTTGATGCTCTGCCTTTCAAATAAGACATAAATGAAAGTACAAGTTAAACAAGTTAGGTCATGCATGAATTAAGTGGGAAAATTCACTGTGAAAAATGGGTCCCCAGGTTAGAGCTTTTAACATCTAACTCTAAGAGGTGAATTCTGAATAAGAATCTCTAATTTAACCACTTAGACAAGAAGATATCAGTAAGTATTTATAACAGTGACAGGCTCGTTTGTTATTTGCTACCTATCAAAGGTGTATTTGAAATTTTATTAGAAAAAAAAAAGATAATTTGTATTTTCTCTCTGCCTACACAGGAAAGGAAACTTTTTGATATGTTATTATAAAATTTCAAAATCTGTCTCAAGATGCCTTTTTTTCCAGTGTTGTATTTTGCAGAAAGACTGAAAATGGTAATTTTTGATAAGCATGGATATTAGAGCACCACTGTTCCCCTGATAAAAATTACATTTAGAAACCAGTTGAGGGAATGGAGATGACTCCACCCACTGCACTGAGAAACTCTCTGGAGGAGAGGTGGAAGCCATCCCTTGCATCAATTCTGCACGCTGGTGTTGAACTTTAGCACTTTCATAGCATATATCAAATTCTTTCCTTCAAACAAGCATCCAGATAAGGCGAGTTTTAAGAGGTGGAAGCTGAACCTTAGATGTTCAGCTACTTTAAGTGGGACAAATTTTTTCTTCACTTGAAATTACACTAAGAAACAGTGTTGTTGCAAGTGACAGAAAGCAGCTAGACTTAGGAGCAAACCCTGTATCTCACAGCTCTGTCCAGCTTCCACTTATCACCTTAATCATATTTACTTCGTACAAGCTCACTGGCCCGGAAATAGCAGCAAACCTGCGCTGCAGATTAACAACACAGAGATCACCTTCAATGGTGACTGCAGCTAAAGAGTTAATTGTGTGTGGATGTCAATCATCATCAGTCAGTCAATCATGCAACTAATTCCTTCAGGGGTCACAGTTGCAACAAGGACAGCAGTTGACAGGAGAGCTGACAGACTGAGAATCCTACCACCTAGGTAACAGTTTATGCATACCAAGTCACTCATTACACAAACAGATGGCATAGTCCATTCAGCACAGGGTAAGCCCTTGGGCATTTTTGACATTTTAACCAAAACAATCCTTTGAAGAACAGGGTGAAAAAAATGTCTCCATTTTTGTACTGCCACTGCATTCAATTTACCACAGCAAAATGCTTTTGTCTTCCTACCTCTCTTTCCTCCCTCCATCACGAGTGACTTTTTCCAGCAAGAAACGAGAATAAAATGAAAGCAATTCAGATTTTTAAAAATGTTGTTTATTTAACTGACATAAAAATTTATGCAAAGATACATACAAATGGCCTGCATTCTGTCATTTCTTTAGAAGAGATAAATAATTTTGCACAGCTACAACTGATTGTTAATGCTTTGAGGACAATTCCTAAATAGACAGACAACCACTTGCTCTCATAAGAATGATAATTTTTACTTAAGATTATGTCTTATTATAAAATGAACCTAAATTTCATAGTAGAACCAGGTAACTCCATATATTTTTGTTTGCTGTCCAAGAAAAAAACGAAAAAAAAAAGGGAAAAGTCATTGGAAAGGCATATTAACTAGAGAAATATTGAAAACTAAGCAGCAACAAACCTTTTGAGGACCCTAGTAGAAAAGGGAGCAGTCCTTAGGATGGTAAGAAATAAATGCCTCTCATCAGCAGAGGGTGGATAGCCATTACCTGGATCATTGAATTCATTTCATTTCTTTCCTCCCGTGCTAACTCAAGGCCATCAGTATACAAGCCACAAGGAAAATATCCACCAATATATACCACAAGACCATTTCCAGCAGGCCAGTAATTCTCTTCAACATCTGGCATAATATCCAAACCAAGAAACTAAGGCAGTACAAGAAAGGGAAGGACACTGCTGTCCTGAGCCTCACGGTATCTAGGCTTTTCCGGGAATGAGAGCACATGATTCAGAAACCAGCCAGAAAAATTAATGAATATCCTGCAGTCCCTACAAATTTCAGCCAGCTATGAATCCTTCAATTTTTCTAAATCTGAGGCTAGAAGGAAGGTTTGGTTAGTTGGTTGGTTTTGGTTTTTTTTCTGTGGAGTGGAAGCTGCTGCTCGATGAAAACTTTGGCCTACCTCAGGGAAAAGTGTAAACATCTGCAGGAGTCAACACATGTCTTTAGAGAAGGAGAAATTCTATTCTATTTCTGTAGTTGACCTCAGAAGGTCCAAAGCAAGGCAATAGCATAAAGATAGTGCCAAAAATGTAATCAACAAGAATAGATTAAGTTGGGGTTTTTTTTCCACCATTAGCTTGATATCAGGACTGTTTCAAAACACTTTTGTTGGCTGCAGAGACGGTGATTTCTGAAATAGCATAAATCATTTATTAGCTTCATATTGTGCTGCTACTGAAGAAAAATACTTCAAATTGACTTGGATTGCTCCTCAGATTTTCATCACATCCATCAGATTAAATATAGCTCTGTGGTTTTTTTAATGTTCTTTTTTTTTTTGCTATACCAACTAGAGATTAAAGACCAAATTGTATTCATGGACTTTCTGCCTTCAGAGAACTATATACAAATACCAGTTCCAGCCAACAGGACTGAAGTGTAATGTGAGCTAAAGGCAGTTGCATGATCTAGTTATTTGCTTAGTTCTCCAATATCAAAATCCTGCCACCTTAAAATGAGGCTTTTTTAGCCGTCTGCAAATGAAGGACTGACCTTCAAACTGTTAAAGTTTCTATAAAGATTATATGTATGATTCAGATAAAGAGTCTAAAATGTCTAATCAAGTTGTATAAGCAGATGACAGATACACCTTAGACAAGCATAATATCCAGTTAAATGTTGGCTAACAGCATGATATCAGCAGAGATTCATACTTGGAATAGTGATATTGAAGGTTTATGTTCAGAATGATTTTAAGTTTTTACTTTTAATTGTTTGAACTTAGATGTTCCAAAGAGTGAAAATAAACTCTAAAGAAAATGGACAAAAAATGTACTAAAATTCCAAAACGAAATAAAATATACCAGATTAAATGCAAATTATGAGCCACAGTCGCTACCAAAAGTGAAAAAGGCAACACATTGAACTATGGTATTGGTTTTCATCAGCCAGCACTTATATACACTAAATAATATGCAGAGCATGGAAATTTTCTTCTGGAAATTCAGCCAAGAAAATCCCCAACAGAAAGAATATTTTTTGATTGCTAGAAATTACATTTTGCCTCTGGTGCAGTTTTGGTCTGATTTGGATCCATAGCAGATATTAAAAAAAAATAAAATTCTGATGAACCAGAAACTCTCAGAACTCTTCAGCTGTAAAGTCAAATTGATGATCCCATCAGATCCCCTACTTGTACCCACAAAAAAATGAATAAAACTTTGAATTTATAGATCATCTGCTGAAGGTTCTCATAGACAGCTCCAGCAGCAGATTGCCTCAGACAAGGAACAGAATATTTCTCAGTGTTTTTGCCACAGGGTGGGCCCCCCAGGTCATTCCCCCAGAGCCAGTGATATGACAATTAACAGATAAATGAACAGCAGCACTGCACCCCCTCAGATTCTCAAAACAACAACAACAACAAGTCTTCCAAGATTTCAGCATTCAAAGTAGACAAATGAAATTGGGAAAAATTTTCGTTTCAAAAGAAAGATCATATCTCCAAATAAAGATGCTCTTCATTAGCTTGCCTCCTTGAAGCATAATTGCCCAATCTCATCTCCAAAATATCACATAGAGCTTCTGATGGATCTGTATGCAGTACTGTTCTGCTTTTCCAAAAGTATTTCAAAGATAGTCCCCTCTCTAAAGAAATTAGAGAAATTATTTGAGTGTGCCTCTAATTTAAGACGCCTCCTTACTGATTTTTCAAAGTAGAGTTCTTAGTCAGGTTACACCTGCATTGGTGTTGCATCCACATTTAAAAAGGAGAAAAAGTGGTTTCTCATTGATATACCATACCTTAAATAAATTACTAAAAGCAAGGGGTTCTTTTCCTATCCAGACTTTCAGACATTTATTTTTGAATCCTTCCCTCTTACTCACTTCTAATGCAGCTTTTTCCTGCTGTGGTACCCAGGTTTGCTTATTTCCTGCTTACCTTTGCCAAGGCACATTAATGTGAGGATGGATGTGGCTTTAGATGCGCCTTGATATGCGCACTGTATATTTTGTGTGCCATGATTATAAAACAGGAAAGCTCAAATATCTATCATGTAGCAATGCAGCAGTTGTCAGGGAGGCCAAGGAAAAGTTGGCAGAAAACATCAGCTAGTAGAAAACCAAAAGATCAGTCCAATCACTGACTTTTACATTTGACTTGTTTTAAAACGAGAATCAATATGTCCTTATGAGGTAAGAGTCAGTAGAAAAGAGGTTCTCTGAGAAAATATTTGAGAAAAGACTTCTCCCTTTACCTAGTTCATAGTGAATATTCTTCAGTCTTTGGAAGCCTAGTCAAGATGGGAGACTAAAATAAGATATTCTAAGGTTCTGCCTCTAAGGTGTTGTTTTCATTCAAAATTGTGGGTATAAAAGAAGTGACAACCTTGCAAAAAAGAAAAAAGTTTAAATATTTCAATATGTAACATCTTTTCACGTGAAATGTTTAATCAAACAGCGGCTTGCTTTCTTTGAAGTTTGCAAAATGATTTCACATTTACAAATTTTAGAATTCAGGAACAGAGTGGAGGAAGGAAAGGAAAAAAGATATGCAGTGCTATCTGTAGTAAATTCACACCTCACACTAAACACAAAAAATCTAAAGTAGCTTAGCTAGTACAAAAAAGAAGTGCAGTTGGAACCAAAAAGAAGCTTTCATAATTACAGGGATGTTATTTACTTTTCAGAATGGGATAAGAAATCAAGAAAAAAATAAAAAAGGAAATGAAAAAACAGAATAGAAAAAACAAGTTCTGCTGGATTCATTTTGATATACTAACCTTGCCAATAAAAATGTTTAAACCTCAGTTACTACTCCCTGGGGAATGGCAGCTATTATCCCCTATTGAGTTGGTGCTTACCATACAGAGTCTGAACAATTCATACAGAAAAATAAACCATAACGTTCCTGTTTATTATTGCTTTAGCTGAGAGGTGCTGACATTAAACAGTTCTGCACTGCTGCTATAAATCGGCATGCTGTGGATGTACTCAGCATGGGATGAGGGCTCCCTGGTAACAGCTCTCATCAAGGAAACCAGCTGTCAGAATTCTTCAAATTAAACTGTTATTACTGCAGTATTCATTAGTCAGTTACTGACTATTAAGATATTTTTATATCTGAGCAATTGACATTGGATATTGCTTTTTAATATGCAAGTTATATATAAACGTGATTAAGTGGTTCATGCAGGGTTGACAGTTTCTATTATAGCTTGATCTCCCCTTTGTAGGGGCTATGGTGTTGGAGATAACATCCTGGTCTATACTTAAATTAATTTTCTATTTAAAAGTCGTGTATTTCTGCTGTGATTGATAAGCTGCTTTACTAAGTGCCACATTCACGTTGCAGAGGTATAACACAATGAAAAAAAAGATGTGCAATAGATTTTTTTGACCATAACATAGAGGGACAAAATTTGATAATTTTAATTGCATTAATAGTAGCTTCTGGTAATTTTGTTTATGTAATACTCATAGACCTGTGGTTGCAACAACGAGGAGATTCTAATTTTTTATTACTTTAGTTGTTTAGTTCTTTTGTATATGAATATAACTCATTTAAGTAGAAGCATTCTTAACATTTTAACAAGTTTGGGGGTTTTTCTAAAATAATGATTTAAAAATACCTAAAAGCCTTTTGATATAGGTTATTTCTCTTGCTTCCAAATAAAGATGTAAAATTTTAAATTTTCCCACCTTTCTCTGCATTTGCATATTTTGGAAGTACTTTCTATGCAAGTAATTCTCTTTGCATCTCAGACATATCTATGTTGTTTTCAGAATATGTTTTTGGATAAATCTCCACACTTAGCTAAAACATTGGTTTGATCCTATTTCAAACTGTGTTCCCTTTTCCATGCTGTGAAGACATTTGTGAAGCACTGCAGAATTTACACATCCCTACTTTAGGGCTTTGTTTCCTTGGCAGCGCTTTACATTTTAAGCCTGGAAAAGTCAGTTTTGCTAGCAAGTGTTGGCAAGTACAGGAGAGGACTATCCTAAAAGTCTGAATGTCTCTAAACAAAGATTTCTCTGTTAATTCATCTCCAGAAGTTGTTCCAATACAAGCAGTAACTAAGTATCACAGCGTGTGTATTTCACTGCATCATGTGAAACACCTCAAAGCTGTTCCTAACAAGGACCATATCATAAACTTACTCAGCAACACTCTGATAAAAACTTTTCTATTGGTGCAGCTAGAAACCTGGGGAAAAAATCTCCTACTCCAAGTTTAACAATAGTGAAAGTAAAAGCAGAATCTCATCCAGTATTTTATTCACTGGATATGTACAACTCTTAGATCCATGAACTTATTCACATGCACCTGGAAATAAATGCTCTCTGTGGTTGGTTCAGAGCAGCCCAAAACCCACTTTCTTCTTCTCCCCACTTAGCTTCAACCACACACCAAAGCTTCGGGAGGAAGCAAAAACCCTAGGACATCTTGTGATCATGTTTTCCCTAGTGGAAATCTACCTTGACTGAAATTGATAGAATTGCTAGCATCAAAACCTAAACAATAGTCCTGAAAATTCTTGTAATGGAAGCAACCCAGAGAAAATATCTTTCCAGGATATTTTATAGAAGAGTGTTTACATAAAGGTCTTGGATTACTTGAAAGAACTAATATGCCTCTGTGGTCATGAAAGTCCTTCAGTACATGAGACAATATATTTTTACTTTAATAATGCTTTTATAGGAGTTTAACCACAGAGCAAATCAAGGAGATCAGATTCTTATTTTCTCTCTCCACCACACCCCAACTTTTGACAGCTAAACCCTGGAAACAGTAAAAAAGAGAGGATTAGAAAAATTATATCAGAAAATAAAAAGTCAAGATATATTTTACACACCACATGAGTTATGCAACTTAAGATTTGTTTAAAGGAGTCTCCTCTTCTGTAAACAGTTTATCTTCCTGAACATCTCTGAAAATGGGTTAAGAGAAGCAATATTTTATCAGTCTTGAGGCAGAGACATGGAGACTCTCTCTTGCAGTTATGCTGATGTATGCCAGTCCAGATTGGGGTATTTCAATCCCTTCTAAAATTACTAAGGCTATCTGCTCAGTTATCTCGAAGTAGGACAGATTTCCTTTAGTAGAAGCTCCACACAAAACCAGGGCCACTTTATTATCTTTATTATGTCTATCTCCATTGTCCATAGCTACTGGAAATTAAAATGAAAAGAATTAAAAGCCACTCCATTAAATTTCACACAGGCCTTACAAACTTGCCAATTTTCAGTTGTTCCTAGACACTGTCAAAATGCCCTTTGGCTACAGGCAGTGAAAACTACGATTATAGCACTGAAGTTTCAGCAGCACACTAACTAGGAAATAAAAGTGTTTTTTACATAAATGAAAAGAGATGGAGACCTGAAACCTCAGATTGGAAGAAAAATAGTCTAACATGCAGGGTAAAAAGCTGTATCCAGGTAGTTTGGATTCAGACTAAAAGTTTACCCCACTGGGAGCAAGTGTACTGCCAGCGAGCCACACATGCATGATGAATGAGACAGTAAAAATGTGCTTATGGAAGTGTGATGACAGTTCTGTGTCCATAAGACATACATCTCCAAGGTACACTTGTGCATCTGTTATATATTTTGGTATTGTTTCTTCTTCAGCTTCAAGTCATTTGAGAAGGTGAGAATATATGCCCAAAAGGCCATAAAGAGAGAAAAGTTATCAGAGGCCATAAGGCGACAACATGAGTGGCTAGAGAGATTTATTATCAGGAAGAGCAGAAAGTATTGTAAACACACTGCAGTGAAGGAAGGCAGCTCTGCTGCTCACTCTCCCATTACATCAAGGGTGAATTACATTTTTTGCATTTTCCTCCTTATTGTGGGTCTCCTACTTCTCAGTAATAGTAGTACAAGAGAGCCTGGTGATTTTTTTGACATGGAGTAGCCTCCTCTCCAGTGATGACTTTTCTTTGTGTTATCTCACTATTGTTGGGACTGACAAAAAATGAAACAGAAGTCTGTATTTCTTCAGCTGGAACAGGCAGGTGCAAATAGGTGTAGAAGAGGATGAGAATATGCAACAACCCCTACCCCTCCTGACAACAAAATGAAACTGTTTCAACTGTTATTATTATGCAGCATTTTATGATGGTTATAGAAACTTAAGTTTTACTAACAAAATTTGCTCTTAGGGCTGCTTACAGCATTCAATATTTTGCAACTCTTAGGCCTGCGTGACCTCTTCTTTTCATGCAAATGAGTGAGTCTTTAGTGCCTGAGTTAGTTGTTTTCTGCTTTCTGCTTTGAAGATAGCAAATGCATGAAGACCAACAACCAGTACTGTGCTGTAATGTTCATCTGAAGTAACTGGAAAGATCTTGGTCTCCAGAGCTTGAGCAGAAACTGCTACAAGAAATGAAAATTTAGATCAAATGATACAGATGAAAGAAGTTAAAAAAAAAAAAAAAAAAAAAAAAAAAAAAAAAAAAAAAAAAAAAGAACTTGACAGCAAATACTCCCAACAAAATGACACTCTGGATGCATGGAAAGTTTTACAATGTAAAGAATGGAAAGTTCAGTAAACACTACTAACCAAAAAACATGCTTTGAAGCTGAGCAGCCTGCTGTAACAGTGCTAAAGAGCTACATTCCTCCACGAGAAAAATTAGCATGTAGGGCACACACATGACCTCAAAAGGCTTGCTGTATCATTCCATCAAACTAAATGCTAGTTGAAGATAATATGGAACTTGTGTAAAAAATACGTAGCTGCCCTAGGACAAAGAATTGATCTAGCCACAGGTGACTAAGACACCTTTTTTTTCAACCTGAGGCCTTTTTCCTTGCCTTAGCAGTAAGTGAAACAAAGTTTGAGTGGCTCCAACAGATCAGTTTATACTGAAAAAGTTTCATCAACCTGAGCAGGACTATGACAAATAGTGCTATACAAAATAACTATGCTGTACAAAATTACTGTGCTGAAGAGTCAGAACCAGTAAGTTTGTGTATAAAGGAGTCAATGCTGAGGAGTCTTCATGCTGAGTAAGTGTAGCATGTCAAAATAACCTCCCCCACTGCCTTGACAAAGAAACAATTCAGAAGCAATATTCAAACATTTAATTTTATGGGAGATTAAACCAGAAAAAAATAGATGCATTTTGGCAACTTTCAGGCTAGATTTGCATTCCAAGGTGTTCACAAAAAGCTAATAATACTTTAAGACAACTTATATACTCTAGCTGCCAAAAGGAAACCCCAAAACTTTTCAACAAATTTTATTTGCAGATATGGGAATTTAAAATCAAGTACAGGTTAAGAATAGCCACCATTTTTACCACAGCTGCTTTGATGTCTTAATGCATACCACATGGACAGTAAATCTGAAAAGAAATTGGCAACTCTTTTACTCTGCATTCACTTTCCGCTTCTCATGTTTGGCAGAGCTTCTTATCTCCTGGAAAGCAAGCCATAATACTCCATTGTGAAGAGACTGAAAATACAAACAATCAGCCTTCTCCTCCATCATTTAAGACAAGGCAGCAGAAAACACTCAGTACTGCTAATTGGGAGATGCAAAGCATAAAATAACCCAACCAGCAAAGTGACTGGATTCCTGTGATGTTTATAGGAACAATGAGAAGAGGAATTTTCTTCTAAATGTTAAAGAACTCCTTTTGGCACATGCTTTCTAGTGATTCTTTTACTGACATAAAATAGTCTTCAGAACTGGACAGACTGTACCCCACTGCAGATTTCAGGCATTTTCAGAGAAACAGTGAACAAAACTATGGAATCACTGCTATATTTGTACAAAATACTAGCAGGTAGCACAGTGACTAAATTCAGTGTGTACTCACAAATTGGATCTAAAATGTTTCAATTACAGGTACTAATTTTGAAAAAGCAATATGTCCTAACTATTATACTAAGGCCTGCAAGACCTTCTGCTTCTATAAGCTATGAAACACTCAGATGGCAAAAGTCTTCAGGAAACTAAGTAACAGTTTTGCCATAATGAAGTGCTAGAGGAGGTCATGTTGAGAAAAAACACTTTAGATAAGCCAGCAGCAGTTCCCTCGGTCACTGAGGGAACCTGGCAGACAGATGTGAGAAGTTACAGAGCCTCAAAGGGCTGGTTGGTTAGAGAAGAAAGAATGGGATTAGTACAAGAATTGGACACATGGACTTAGTAGAACAAAAAATAATTTTGTCTCTCATAAAAAAAAAATCATATCACATCAATAACAGGCTTTGTCTAATGTATAAAATACAGAGAAAGAAAAAATTCCCGACCTCCTTTAAGCCTATGTGAGACATAAAGGAGATACAAGGGCAGTGAAAGATGGTTATGGTTTATTGTCAACACTAAACAACAAAAAAGTTACATTCTTTCCAAAGTAGGGAGGAAAAGGAAATAACCTCAACCTTATCTATCAACATGATTGACATAAATGTATTTATGATGTATCTGGGGTTCAGAATTCTAGCATAGCATGTGTCTATTTCATCTTGTGTATGCATCCAAAAAACTTATAAATATTTCACCTAAGCTGAACAAGGCAGGACTTTGAAGTTTTACTATGTCAGCAAATTCTCTCTATCAAGAACTGTAAAGTTTTTCTCCTCATTCATAGACTGGACTTGGAGGTAAATTTTTTCCCTACTCCCTTGCAGCTCCTTCTAGATTCACTCAGCATGTTAGCATTGAAGTCATAATACCAACAAAAAATGTTTGACAAAAACCATAGATCATTGACATGTATTGATTGTGCAGTCATGTTAAAAAAAGTGATCACCAAAGGAAATCTGTTTTGCTATATTTTTAACTTGTGCATCTGCACAGATTTCATGGATTCTAGTAACATGCCCACTACTATTTGAGTTAAAAGTGACTCTTTGTGATTTACTGGGAAAAGATGGCTTGTGCCAGAGAAGCTATTGACCAAGAATTCTCAGAGCAGCTTACATGATGAAGTTGCTGCCACGTCTGCATCTCATGGTACCACTCCTTTTTCATGGCATGTTCAGTTAAAACTGCATGAATTTTTCTAAATTTAAGCTTTATAATAGTGGTCAGTGTTCTGGATGAACCAGATTTCCAAGGATTAAAGCCAATAAAGTTTCATAAGAAAGAAAGAAAAAAAAAAAAGTGAAGTGTTTGGTGTTTGACAAGAAAATGCAAAGCAAAATTATTGTTTTGTTTCAAGGGTCTGGGTTGTTCCTCCCCTCACTAGTTAAATTTCCTTAATTTTAGATATTGTTCCTTCTTACTCTGCTAAATAAAGCACAAAAAGCAAGGCTGCAGCTTATATTTTGACATGATGCTATTTACTGCTGAGAAAATTTCTATTTTAATTTGAAAAAGTAAGCTAGAAAGTAATTGATGACAATGTTTGATTTAGTTAATAACTAAATGGAGAAGAAGCTGTGACTTTTTCAGAGCTATTTTAAACAGCATTGACAACATGCTGATCTCATTAACATAAAATCATATTTCCTAGAGAATGTTCCAAAGTTAGGGTTTCATCTAGACTTCTAATACTTCACAAGGTTAGGAACATGTTCTTTACTGTTCATCACTTGGGATGTGTGACTACTCATTTTCAAGGAAATAGTTTATCTTACGGACATCTATGTATGCCTCCTGTCTGTTTAAATGTAGTCATTCTCAGATGCCTGCTTAGGACTCTCTGTTGGGCTCACAGTAAGTGAAATCTAATTGAAGACAAATGATTGGCAATCGATTCCGTGTAACCCAGAGCCATTTGCTCAGTTCTGGCTGACACAGGGTAGCAATCTTCCTCGTGTAACTGTGGAGCAAAGAGGGTGGGAGCAAGAGATAGAGAAGGACGGAGTCACCTTCTGAGCTTCCTCAAAGTGTGAGAATATAATTTTCATCAAACTCCTTTTATTTGAAATATAACCATGGGGAAAATGAACCCTCTGTATAATCTCTGTACTCCTTCCATGATGATTGACTGTGATTTAAAATACCTGGAGGTTATTAACCCTATAAATCTTTCTGGAAGAGATTTCAGTTGCATTTAGAAAAATCAGCATATCATGTATCTGACATAAATTACAGACTTCCAGGTTATGGTTGAATAATTACATCATTTATTATACACAAAATTATAAATTTGACTCTACAACCCACAAGTTTCCCTCCCTGCCCACCACAAGAAAATATCTAACCATTTGAAAAAGTCCCTGTAGCCCCCCAGTTCAACAAACTGATTTTTCTGTTGGAATATTTTAAAGTTAATTGAACATTTTTAATCAATTTGTAAGGGAGAATAATTTTTGTCTGGAGAATGTTATGGATGAATAAAAATTCATCTACACTATTTGTAATAATTGGAAAAACATTACAACTTTTCACTATAAAAGTACTTCTAATTTTGCCAAGGCCTTAACCTGATGATACTTAAGTATGAAGTTAGCCTTGCACCTGTACATTCATGGTCTACACTGTTATTCTCATATGTGAAGCAAGGTCCTCAGAGGGCTTATTGTTAGAGGTGTGAATTAAACCCAGATGTTTTAATGAATTTCACAATGTTGAGTTTAACAATAATATACAACTGAAACTTTGTATCTAAATAATTTATCTTGAGCCAAGATCACAATAAATACTCTTACTTTAGTGCAAAAATTACTAGATGATATCCTGGAGCCCGTGAGATTAGAAGGGTATGCAAATTCCTCCAGACGTGAGATCTTAAGGCTCTCCCAGTTACATTTTTCAAGGCATGACCTTTTGCTTTACTCCCCTGGAAAAAAGTTGGAGGGAAAAAAAAAAAAGAGACATCTAAAGGTGTTACAATGAACATAAGGGACACTTCAGAAAACTGAAGGTCTAATTCACTGCAGGTTCTCCCCCTCTATTGTTTCACATTCAACTAGATAACTGAAACATATAGTGTCTAGCTATACTTTAAATCCCAAAAAAGTAATTTTCACACACTTTTTTGCAATGTAAAATTTATGTAATTCCTATGAAGAGGGATTTTAGGATTATGATTCAGAATCTTATGAAACAATTAAAACTGCAGTGGTACTGAAACATCGATTGGACTAATAAAATCAAGTTACTCACACATTCCATTTTATTTCCTAGTAAATAATAAATGGAACATATTTTGGAGCAGCCCTTATACAAATTTCCAAACTTTTAATGCAAAGCTGATTTATAAGAAACTTGAAATGTAATTTAACGATTGGGTGAGAAGGTGCAAAACTTGCCACAAGTGTTTCAGAGTAACAATTATCTGGAAAATATTGTCTAAACTCACTATATTTTACCGGACTCTTCAGAACTCACTTTTTGATACATGTAGATCCTTATTTCCTATTTCAAAGTTTTTTCAAAGAAGACAAACTTGGAGTGAAATCAGTATCGAGAAATGCATATAAGGAGAGCTCATGCTCAATAAATTTATATGCAATTGTTCACAAGAAAGGAGATTGCCAAAATTCAAAATATGAACAGCAAAAATAAAACACCACTTCTTAACTGAGTGTGTCTTCACTCCACTGAGCAGGTAAAAAATACAACAATTACAGATAGGACTGAATTTTGCACACTTTCACATAGTATAAATACAGAATTTTTAAAGATGTGACCTCTCTTTCCAAGCTGAGTACTAAGAAGTCATCAGCTGTGTAAACACTAGCTTTAACATCTTGATGGACACACAAACTTCTTACTTCATGTCTTTTAATTAAAAGCTTAGAGAAGACTTAAATGCCTGGATAAGGTTGTTTGGTTTTCTAAATACAAAGCAGATATATCTAAGCTGCAGGTCTTGTATTAAATAATTACTTCTAGAATTTTGGGCTTCTGTAATAATCAGCTGTCTTAACTGCATGTAAATTTGTTTCATTTTCCAGTATGCTAGAGTTAAGTGTGAAATCTATCACACAGGAAAAATGTGGAAAACATAGATGAAAAACAATGAAGGACTTGATGTGTAGCAGAAGTAATCACTGTGAATTATCAGAGTGGATAATGCTTCAAAAATCAGTAAAGGAAAAATGTTACTCTTTTAAAGTGTCGTATTACAACAATGTTTTGCTGAAAACTGTTGTCTGCATCCAATTTAGGAAGGCATCTGCTCATGTTTGCTTAAAACAAAAGGGTGGTTGACTTAATGAATTATTTACAGGCATGCAATATGGCAACAGTATCATTATGAACTCTCTCCCAAGATCTCCTCTGGCTACTCCTGGCAGGGTGTCAATTTGCTTGTTTTTATAGTAGGTGCAAGAAATTATGGAGCTATTCTCTAAAATGAGATTCTGCTATTCTACTTGTTAAATGTTAACAAAGTCAGTGAACAAACTGCATTGCTACATTGCTTGGAAAAGGTTTATTTCTTAATAAAAGAACAGTGCTCACAGACAATTTTAAACAAAAGTTTTCCATGTAGCTGTGCAGAGATTTACCACAAACAGGTAGTTTCCTGAAACAACCAAGTTTTAGAAAGCATTTTTTATAGTTTATGAGTATATTTTAAGAGGAATCTTTTAAACACCAGGATAATGTTTCCTGGACTTTCCTTATTCTGCATGAGTCGTAAGGGCCTATCTGGAAGTCACGGCAGCATTAGGTAATTACAGAAATCAGGGGAACAACTACTTGGGAGCAAGAATTCAGAAGTAGGAGGATTTATTCTGAGAGGCAATGTATGCAACTTTCAAACCACTTGGGCAACTGAAACTTCAAGTCCTCTTTTTAGAGTGCCACTCAATTTCAAATAAAAAGTTAGGGGGGAAAGGGCATAATAAAAGTATCCCACACTTGCATGAACTGACCAAAGAGTTTGGTCTCTTTGCAAAAACCCTTCAAGAACAGAAGAGAAGAATCAGGTGGGGATTCCCCAAAGCTCTGGTCCTAATCTCATACTATTTCAGTCACTAATGACCTAGATAATGGAGTTGACTATAATTAGTATATTTGAAGATGACACCAGGCTAAAAGCAGTGGCAAGTGCTGGAGGGCAATTTTAAAATACAAAATGATTCTGACAAACTGAATAAATAGCCGGGGGGGGGTGGGGGGGGGGGGGGGGGGGGGAAAGCAAAAAGGGGGGGGGGGGGGGGGGGGGGGGGGGGGGGGGGGGGAAAGCAAAAAGAATAAAAGGGAAGGATTAGGGGATATTACTCTTGGTAAGAACAGTCACTCAAATGTGGGACAGGGAATAACTGCTCAGTGGCAGTACTGCACAGATAGGCAGCTTCAGCTTAAGCATAAGCAGAACATGAATCCACTGCAAGGAAAACAAATTATCAGGATGCACAAAGTATATGGATGATTATGGAGAAGAGATAGAATGCCACTGCTTAGTGCTGTCACTCTCTTAGCTCTGTTTACCTCAATCCAAGGAGAGACATCTTTCTAATCTGCCTCCAACTGGTCTGCAAATGAAACCTAAATAACATGACTCACAAAGAATAAAATAATCATACTGCTTTGTCTTGAGGAGCAAAAGGAAGGGAGAAGGAGAGGGAAAGAAGAGCCCAAATCTTCAAACCTTATCATACTGAAGTAGTTTTCATGTACATGAATAATCTTGTTTAAAATTAATATTCCATTTATTCAAGTAATTTCAACAATTTTTATGGTAATACTTTATTTATAATTTATCAGGTAAGAAGTAACCAAGGTTTAGAACAGGTATATAATTGAGCTTCTTAGCACTCATTTGAGGAGACAACAGGCCAGAGGCTGTCAGAACTGAGTGCATATGTTATACATAATACATTGTACATAGAAATAAAACACTGACTAACAAAAAGTTATTTTGCTCATTTCATGGCAACCCTGTTTGCTCAGAACTTGTAGTACAGTGGTATGGCCCAGGAGACCCTGCATCATCTTTTCTAAATAGTTTCTTTCCCCAGCCTCATAGGATAAAAGGAAAATACAGAAAAAGAAAAAGAAAAAAAATAAGGGGGAAGGGAGATTAAAAAAAGAAGTTTCATCTCTTTCATAAAGCCTGCAGATCATGGAAACCCTATTATTTTCAAGTGCACCTGTTTGTCGTTGGTTTAATAAACACAGTGGTTTTACGAATTACCTTCATGTGTTCAGGTGGGGTGATAAATGGATGTTCCATATTAACAGAGATCACATTCATCTCATTTGGGCTCAATGTCACTTGCTTTCTGACCCAAGCAGAGTGTTTGTTTCTCTTTGTTTTAAGTCTTCTGGGAATCATAGCATTTCCAAAACAGGTCTAAAGTCACACAGAAAAGATTTCAGGGATGCTATCGACTTGTATATAATTGGTTAATCTGGACAGGTTCTGGGTGACATTGTGTTCTCTGTGCTGAGGTCTTTTGTCTGAAGGGAGACAAGGACAGGAAAGCTGGCACTTGTGTGTGTGCCTGGCATCCAGAATGAACTGCTTTCCTCTGCATTTATTACACCCCAGCTATGTACTGTGAGAGAAATTGCAACTGTGCTTTTCCTTTGGGGGACAAAACCTGTCAACTTGACAAGTATATGGCCAGTTTGAATAACAGATGAGTAAATGGGTATTTTCCAGATCTATGAGAGGGCTTTAACTCCTTTTAGGGAAGCAAAGATGAGAAACTGAAATGCAACATTCCAAAACACAGGAAGAGGTACCTGATTAGCTTTTATTATAGTCTCCAAAGGATTGCTCTTTAATGTTCATGTGCGGTCCTAATGTTAGGAAGTTTCTTATTCTGTTACTTTGAAAAAGAAATTCTTCTGAAATCCCCATAGAGGAATCTTCCCTTGATTGATTCAAAATGGGTACATTCCACCCCCAGTATCTGCACTTCAAAAGTAACTAAATACGGGTTTTAATTGTGCTATATAATATGTTTGCCATTGCCATTTCCCCCATTATATTCAAAAAACTTATTTGAACATACACAAGCTAGAGGCTTTTTAGCTTCAGAGAGCAGGGAAAAGACAAGCTCTGTTGTTTAGGAATATTTCAGCATAAAGCTGGAAGGACATCAGGATAGCATGTAATCTTAGTTAATTTCCCTACTTCATAAAGATGTGTTTCCATTGAGCATGGCTCAACTTATTAAGTGTGCGTTTAGCTCTTGCAGCCTTCAGCAATTTCAGACTTTCTGCTTAGCTACAGACAGTGTAATCCCTCCTCCCCTTACAACAGTGCTAAATTTGGTGTTTGAAAAATACATTGTATTTATGAAGAGAGAGGAAGACGGACTAAAGAGAACAATTTGAAAATAACAAATTAAATTATCTTTGTAGTTAGATTGCAATCCTGCACATCCTGTGCTGCTGTTGACTAAACACTTTACTTGATCTGTCTTCAGCGAGGAATTACTTGATCTGTCTTTGGACAGTGTGCTTGTCTACACCGCCGGGGTCTCAGGATGACAGTCATGCATGGGCAATATAAACGTCTGGGAGTATCTGACAGGGGTGAGCAGAGGTATGTGACAGGATATTAACCACTTAGTGGGTTGATTTCATTGCTTTCACAGGGTTCAGCAAGGCTTTGCAGTCAGAGAGGTGCCACAGCCAGCCTATAAAGGCAGCTGTACTTCCTTTGCACTCTTGGCAGTCATAAACCAGTGAAGGTTGTACCCAAAGCTTCTGCGGCCTTATTTATCTGCTCACGTATATCATACCCTATTAGAGAATAAGGTTTGAACACCCTCAGACATTTTGTCCAACATTGTGCTGTTTGTTAATGAATATATTTTCATAACTTTGTGGTTTTATACTGACAAAATAAATACATCCGATTTCCATATGAGGCTAGATAAAATGTATCCTGTGGCTCTGGACCATCTCCTGCATGTTGTCATGTGAAGGTACAATGTCTGTCTCCAGGCTGTTTTTTCTCCCCCTCTTCCACTCAGCCCCCATTTTGAAATTTCCACTGGCAAAAAAAACCAAACCAAAACAAAACATTTTTAACTTGAAGAAGCTGAAAGACCTGAAAGTTATGGAAGAAAACATTAAAGTAATCTTCAGTCTTGTATGATGCTGTCTCAGACACTTATTCCTATGACATGTGAATTGTGGCACCAATGCAGTTCCGAGGGCACAGGAGTTTTGGGAGAGAAGGTGGAGGTGGAGGTAGTGCGGGCTGTTGGTGGGAGCTGCCTGCATCTGGCAGGTACTTCCACTGCCAGGGCTCTCAGCTCTGATGCAAGCTGCATCTGTAATTAGGCAATTTCTCCTACTCTAACTTCAGGTCAGGTTCAGGTCAAGCTGAGGGAAAAATAGTATGTATGTGTGTAAGTACTCACACGCACAAACACAAACTCAAGCACAAACACAAACACAAATGTGAACATAAACTCAAGCACAAACACAAATACGAACACAAATATGGACACAAACACAAGCACACTCAGTTGTGCGCCTGTATTCCCCTGTCCTGAAACTCACATCCCCTGTTTTCACAGGTTACAGGGCCCTCCCTGGCCACAATCCTCCAGGTGCTCCTGGCCTCATAGTGTTTCCCATGGCCGTGGTCCCTTGGGGTGTCCCTATCCTGGTGTGTGTGTCCCATGGCTGCTGTCCCTCAGGGGCTCCTGTCTCCCTTTGACACATCCTTGCCAGGGATTCCCAGCCTTCTCACACATCCTGCACTGCTGTAGTTCCCACCATTTAAACCTTGTCTCTAAGAATCATAGGCCTAGAAGGAGTCCATTCTGACTCATATCTGGAAAACTGGATGCCTCAACAAAGTCCTGTTCTATGTTTTCCAAGCATCTCCTCTTTCCTGGGTGATTTTGTAACTGTGGCTGAGGGCCTTCCCAGCTGATGTCCCTCCATGCAACAGAATTTTCCAAGAAAATAAATAAAGCTTTGTTTTTCCTCATCTCACACAAATATTTTGAAACGAGTACACCCAGGGGGAACATAAGCCCAGGTCAGTATGGGGAGAATGGCTGTTGATTTCCATGGGAAAAGGCAGGGATGTCCCTCATTTTCAAAATGCAACCAGCCCCAACAGATGCTATCAAGTTTCGATCTGCCATTAATCATGTCTCTCACTGCTTCTTGGAAGTCTTGAGGAAAGTGCTCTGGAGAAGCTGCCATAGCCCCAAGCTGTCTTTTGTCAGTGTATCTGTCTCTACATCTTTATTTTGACATGGTGAGTATAAAGTTGCTAACAGTAGCTAATGGTTTGAACATTGTTTTTAATATTTATTGAGTTTTTTATCTCATAAGCTGCAGATACAGCTAAGTTCCAAAGATGTAGAAATAGATTAAACTATTATCAACCAAAAAGAAAAAAGAAAAAAAAAAGAAAGAAAAGGAATAACTATATCATGAATATGAAGAAAGGAAGTAATTAAATAAAGCACAAGAAAATTGTAGTTTTGTATACTCTATATACATTTCTGTACAGACCTATATGTTAACTAAAAATAGTTAAATTGTCCATCACTAGATGCTAATTCCTCATAGCTGACCTGATAATTGCTTGTAGATGTCATTTAAGAATTGGATGTTGTGAAGTCAGCTTAAAAAGCAAGAGAAGTTCAGGGCGCTTGTGTGACACAGAGATGGAATTGAAGAAAATGTGGAGTTGCTTGTGGCATGTGAAGGAAGATGAAGGTTTATAAAGAAGAGGTGCAATAAAACAGAGGTGCAATAAAACAGGGAAATAGTGGAGAAAAACTATCACAGAGGAAATTGTAGAAACTTAAGAGTGCAGATATCAGAAGTTATAACAATTAATGTGGAAAAACGTCTGGCACCACTTAGGAAATTCCTGTAAAAAAGCATTACATGTCAGGTATATTGTCAGTTATATGTCCAAAAATTTTTAAAAAGTAATCTACCTCCTGAATTAATCACAAGTCACTTATTTATGAGTGTTTGATTTCAATTTCTAAATGTGCAAGAGTGATGTCTTTGAGATTGATCTCAGGAATAGTAAGATATTATTTTTGGTTTTGTTGGATATTTGTGAGAAAATATCTTGTGCAGTCTATGCATAATGTAATCATTTTCACAAAGCCTTCCAGACTGAAATTAGCTTTCCACAAATATTTTGCCAGAAAAGTCTACTGCATAAGTATATGCACAGTCTACTTGCAAAGGAGGTCAGCCTGTGTAATGTCTTTTCGAAATGCAGATACAAGGATACTCAGATAGGTCAGTTATTGTAATTCTTAAAATCTGAAATAGTCACAGAAATAATTAATCATTTTAGTGTTAAAGTCCTATGGATGCCTTCTCTGCCATTGTTTTAATGTGAACTATTGTTTCCTATATATCCTATGAGTCCGGACTATGACAAAAGCAAAAAGGAAATGAAAGATGTGTCTGATAGATGAGGCCACTGATCTCAAAGGTTGTTTTTTAAGAAAGAAGGAAGTTTAATTTATAGGCAGAAATGTTTTGACACCACAGTTATTTTATAATCAGTGCTGCATTCCTAAATTTTCTTTTCATCTCTGTTGTTACATTAAGTCATTATATGATGATGCATGTAACATATGTAACATATAATTTACAGAAGAAACCATGAAATAAATGCGAATTAAATATAAACTGTCCCTTCTTGATGGTGGCAGAGAAATAAGGGAGAGGGAAATAGATCTTGAGAAGGTCTGCTAAAAAGGTCTGTCAATAGCAAAATTTTCCATATAATTATTCTCAGACATCACTGAATGTAAAAACATCTGCAACTTAAAATGCAGCATTGGACCTTTTAAATAATAAAAATTGTCCAGACATTAGTGCAGATATGATACAGGTTGTTATTTAGTATTTTCCTAATTAATACTATGAAAATAATGATGTTGTCAGATTTGATGATCTTTTCTCATATATTTGCTATCCATCCATGCCTTTTTAGAAGACTACTGACAGAATCAGATAGTCTTCCCACAGTACATTGGATTCAACTTCCTGTACTAAAGCAAATATGTCACATGGGTACTCTCTATACACTGCAACCATAGAAGTCTACTGCAAAATAATGGAAAATATACCCTTTCTGCTCCAACTGAGATGAAGACCATTATCAAGAGAGAGAAAAAGTGTTCAGACATTCTCTGGAATTTACAAATTATAAAAGAATCCTCGAATTTTTTAAGTGAACCTAATATGTGACAATATTCAAAGCACAGACAATTCTGCTGCTGAGTAAGTATAATGTACATACTGAACCAGTGTCATGGAGTGAAACTGCACTGCCTGGAGTCCTGCTATGAATGTGTTACTCTAATCAGCCCTGTAGCCAAAATACCATGTAGTGCTGTTGCAAGTTAGCCTTGGGATAAATCAAAATGTGATCTGTGTAAATGGCACTGCCTAACGAAAAGCTTTTGCCATACTGAATATATTGCTTTTCAGGGAAATAGCGTGGTCTGATGTGACATCAGGTTTATTTGCCCCTCTCAGGAACAGCTAAGTTAACACTGAGAAAAACTCTGCAATGATATAGTGCAAACATTATTCCCCATGGCTTGCAGCCAGACTGCTCATGAAAAGTATATTTTGAATAAAAAAAAACCCCTAAATAAATTTAGTAAAGAACACTTAAGTGTTGTATTAATGGGACATTTTATTTAAATGTCAAAAATAATTAATACCATGCTGAAATCTTCTACTGAGGTAAAGATAGAGATTGACTTATATACATGTTTCCTGACCTGTTACCAAATGCTGATACTTTCAAAGAAATCATCGTAGCAAATGGCGTAAGGAAAATCAGTATGTCCAAACCAGAGACATGGTTGGTACCCAGAAAATAATTAATTATCTTGATATCAGTAACTCCACAGAACAGCTTCCAATGAGTACAGAATTATTCCAATGAATTCATCAGGTAGTATGAAGGCTTTATCTAAGCTTCATTGGTTAAGAACAGGAGAGACAACAGTACATCATCATAAAGATTATAGTTTATACTCTGTTCAGGCAAGGTCTGCACCAGCCTACAGGTATTAGCAGAGCTAAATAGAAGAGCATACCTTTGTAGTTGAGATTGTAGAGGAAGGGAGAGAGAGCAATTAAAAGAATACTTGTCTGATCAGAAAAACAGGATAATGTTTTTCTCTTGAGATGTAAAGAGATGAGTTTTTGACATCCTGATCCATCTTTCATGAAAATGTGGAATGGCAAAGCATGCCTCTGTTTCTTTCAGAAAGAAAATGTACATTCTTTCTATAATTCCACTCACAGTTCACAAAAAATCACAGTGGACCAAGCTTTGTGACACACAAACCAGTCATGTAAGCTTTTGGTCAGGTTTCATTAGTATATGCTCTGTTGCACTTCTCCATTCTGGAGGATCAAAGGATAGCAACAGTCAAATATTGAGGATTCTGCTCAGGAAGGATTCTCCTACAGTCTGTTTTGAATTGTCCTGCTCAAACAACTTAAAGCTGAGGTCAGTTACTTCATTGACAATTTCTTTGTGTTCTGAAGATCAGAAAAGCCAATTGGGATAACCCAGTCTAAATCTGCTAGCATAAACTGCTAGGAACTTTTTAATTGTTCTACAAGCTGGTGAAGGATTTTTATCTCGATAATTTTGGGGTAAATTAGCAGTAACTTATAGATGTACAAAAAAAAAAAAAAAAAAGAAAGAAAGAAATGTATACTATCCGTGAGAAAAGTTTCAGTATTTAAAACCATCAGTAAGCTTTGCTCCTTCAGGATTTCCAAGGCAGTTTTTCAGACTTGAGCCTTCATTCAAATACTTCAGGAAAAATACGATTACATTTATTTTATCTTCAGCCAATTTCGCCTGCCACCAAGTGAGTTATGATTATCAGAAGAATCAAAGTAGAGGTTATAATATTTTTGTTTAATTTTTGAACTGCAGAATTATTGTTCTTTGTTTTAGCAGAGAGGTTATATTTTCTTGCTTTCCAATATTTCCATATTTCCCCCCACAAACTTGCTGTAGGAAGAGAGAAACAACAGCTTTTTTTTTTTTTTTTGCTTTTTTTATTTATTTTATTTTTTTTTATTTTATTTTCCTACCACTTAGTTGGAGACATTCATATTTGTCTGAGCTTGTTCCTGGTCCAGGTGATGTCTTAGCGGGGGGGGGGGGGGGGGGGGGGGGGGGGGACGACCAAACAACCTTGACAGATCCCTTCCAGCTTTGGTTATCATAACTTCAGGGTGGATCTCTCAATGGATAACTCACATGATAATTACCATGGAACTAGTGTATAAAAAAGAGCCCATGTGGGGAAGATATCTCAGCAAAATGATGTTGCTTTTTTCAGGACAGTCAGAATCAGCAAGTTGTGACCACCTGTATGATAATGCAGCAAACTAAACATGGGTGGAACAAGACTACTCTACATAAGTTGTGCAATACCTGGCAGTTGGAGTTGGGGCTTTTTGTTAGTTTGTTATTAAAAGATATGTCATGTTTTATCTGTTTCATTCTGTGCTACATAGCCTGCTACATTATTAAAAACTGATGTTAGGAGTGATAGACCAAATGCATAACCTGTAAGAGAGGTGTGGGTGTGGGGAAAACATTTTTCAGTGATAGTGACTTTTATAATGTTGAAGCTTTATCTGGCCTCTTCAGCTTCCTAATTTCTTCTACAGAGGTTACACATATAAGCCTTCTTTTTACGATTTTGCTTATGCAGTTGTTTATGTGGAGTAAGACAAAGCACTGTAATGCTCGTGACTATTAAAGAAAACAAACAATAAAAATCAGCCTTGATAGATCAGTATCCTTTTCTTAAGAATTAAGCCTTTTTCAGTTCAGTCTATCATAATTAATGTCATACCTCAATACAGCAGTGTGTGATGAAAAAGAAAAATCCTCATAATTTTTTATTTCTGCAGTTTTTCTGTCATTAACATGCCCCCCTAAAAAAAGGAATTTGGGATGGAAGGCCTATTTTGTACCTTCTTCCTTTAGAAAGAAAAAAATAGAAAATGGTACAGTATTAATTAAATGTATTTGCGCTTCAGTTTCTTCTCTTCATGAAACTGAGAATTCTGTATATCAAAAAAATAATTGTGTTGTTCCCTCAGATTAGCTCTCTGTCTGAAATATACTGTGCTAGAATGTTAATTGAGTTTGACATCGGCATGGATATAAAATGCATCATGCCACTCAACTTACCAGCAGTGAAACTGATTACCAATTATAATCATTCTCTGCATGGTGACAGCATACCAAGATGGAGATGTTGAATATTTCAGTTTGCAATATTATCTGGGTTGTTTAAAGTACTGACTACGTGTCCTGAAACCAATAGAGGTAATTGGTATGCATGTAAGAGCTGGCAGGCTGAGCACATCACTTATTTATAGAGTCTTTTGATGTAACTCTGTGGAAAAAAATGTTAATAAAACATGGTTCAAAGGAAAATTTACACTCACCATTATAATATGACATAAAGTACAAATTATTGTACCTGAATAACTGTTTTCTAGTGAATAGTGTTCCTTTTTCCTTTTATTGAAATAGTCCACTGAAACCTAACAGAAGGGGGAAGGGGAACACAAAGAACAAGAAGGCTATTAACTCTTTTCATTTTGTGATGCAGCTATCTGGAAAGTAAGATGCATACACAAGATAGAGAGTGGAAAATCACTGGGTATGTCATTGCTTTCACAACCTTCTAATTTGCTCCACAAATTGGTTTATGGTCCTCTTAGGGCATGTTCATCAACAAACTCCATGTCAACAACTGATGTGAGGCCTGAAATGGACCAGAAAACAGGATACAGGAAGTAACATGGTGACCTCTGTTGAAAGGCAATGAGCCAGTTAAATTTGCCTTCATGTAAGTCCTTCTACTGCCAGGACACCAGCAATCCTTACCTCTTTTCAAAAAAGGAAGATAACAATAAAATATTGAGATAACACTTACAGAATGCTTTGCTTTTGTCAGAACTGGTTCTAAACCTGATTGAATCTAAGCAGAATGCCAGCTTTGTATCAGAGGTAAAAAAACCAGTAGAGCTTCCAGACACCAGGTAAAAGGAGAAAAGAGACACAGCATTTCCAAATGTTAGTGAAAAACTGTTTCATTAGACTCAAAATTTATTTTCTGTGAAGTGAGGGAAATCCTTAATACTGGCAAGAAAGGGGAAAAAGGGATGTTGGAGTGTCCAGGTTATCTCATAGGAGTTAGATATTAGAATACAGTATAATATTAATGAGAAATTGCATTTAATCTTGTCATTAATCACTGAATTCTCATGTTCATGTCCAGTGGTGGAAAATTAAAGTTGACTGAGTATTGACCACTGTCATTTCCATAAAGCTGACCGTTTGCATTTCCTGCTGTTAAATGTTTCACTGTGCAAACTCAGTGCCCTGGGCATGTATTTTTAAGGGATTGTTAGCAATTCAAGTAAGCTGAATAGCACATTAATGATGCCTTTAATTTTTGCACAGCAATGCCTGTCCATCACGACAATGTAAACTCTGCACAGGTACAGAGAGAAGTTATTAATGTCTCCCAAAAATGCCTTAGCACATCAGTGATTTTGCCTTAAAGAGAGGCAGATGCTGGCAAAAAAAATCAGAATCTACAGTGAATGAATTCCTGTATAGTGAATTCCACACTCAGGTAGTCTCGTTAACGTAATTTAAAGCCTTCAATTTTATGTAGCACTGAAGATTACAGCTACCTGTCAAATAAACCTATTGATCTTGTGGGTTGTCTGTGGACCTGCTGTCATGGAGATCTTCCTGATTTCATTTTGGCTTTATAAAATACCTGGGATGACTTTTCAACTCCACTTTAAAAGTTAAGCGCATCCTCTTGAGATCATAACTTTGCCTGAAGCAATATTTATTTACTTAGAATATATTTGCATGATTAGAGCATGAGGAGAAATACGGCTGTAAAATGTGAGTAAGGCCAAATTCTCTTCAAGTTGACTGCAATCAGAACTGTAAATCCTGGAGAAAATACCATGGATTTGAGGTGGGTAAGAAAAGATAAATTCTCCTAAACAGTATGTTTCCTCTGTACTAACTAAATTCATGTTTTATTCATAAAACATATAATATAATGCTTGAATGCAGAACATTATTTCCCTGGAACCAAAGTCCTCAATAGGCGTCAAGACACAGGAGGACAGAAGAACACAGAATTGCACATACTCCTTTCCCCTCTCCCCATTCGTCCACTCTCCCAAGTGCTTTTTTGGAACTGTACTTTGGGATCAAGTGGAGCCCAAGAACACTGCAGAAGTAGAAATGCTCATATGGGGAATTGTCCTTCAGACAAGCAAGTAATCAGCCTGCTTGCACCCAAACTACATGTGTGTGGCCTGCCTTGGCAGGAAAAGTTCTGTCAGCCGACTTACAGGTTAGCTTTTCCCAAGGTCCCATGCAAAATGTGTCTCCACAGGAGGTGGGCACCGATCAATCACCAGAACCTAGATGTGTGTACCAGGAGCTACTGCAAGGGTTAGTTGGAGAGAGGAGACTTAATCCAGTGGTGGAGTTAGGCCAAATTAGGACATTGTTTACCTCTGCACAAGCACTGTAACTGAGGTACTCAACACTTACAAATTACAATATTGTTTTGTTAATAGCTGAGTGAAATCATCTTTAAAGTTGTTTTCTAATATCACTTGATCAACACAAAGACTTACTTTCCAAGGCATCTGCAGGGGTGAGATCATGTCCCATTTCCCCCCACTGATTTCTGTAAGCCAACTATTTTCCCCTCATCTGGCTGTCTGTCACTGAGACCATAAGCCAATCCTTCACAGTGGTTTTCCCTCTGCCTGCTCAAAGCAGACCCTTAAGGTAAGCAGAGTTTTCTGCCAGTACTCCAAGTCACCTACAGGTGTGTGAGTTTTGGTGTAAAATGCAGGGTTTTTTTTATGAAAAGGCATCAGGGTCTCAACAGCCTAATGTTAGGTGTGGCACAGGGCTTGATTTGGTGTGACCCACTGCAGACGGCTCTGAGTGTAAAGGTAGAGCAGTCGACCTCTGCCTGATATTTAGAACCAGTTGAGTCCAGTGCAGCCTCTTTATGAGTGCCAAGTTTCAAGTCTGAAACTATTTCTTAAGTACCATCAAGGATGCAGCTGTCAGGAGGGGAAAATTAGGTTGATTTACCCTCGGAGAATGCTACACTAATTCAGGAAATGCACACAAAGGACATGAGAAACAAACATCAATTAGAAGAAGAAACATGAAAAAATCTTTCAGCATCTGCCCTGCCCTTTATTATTATTCCAAGTGCATTCAACCAATCATTCCCTCAGTCTGCTTCATTATTAGCAAATTGTAAAACAAATACTGAGTATTTTTATCTCCCCATTAGCGATGCTGAATCTCATTTCCTTGTCCGGAAGATTTCCATGACTGCCACAAAGGGAAATATCCTGTGATGGCCACCTGATTCAAAAACACCTCTTTGAAAGAGCATAAGGTACAATTTAATTCCTCTAATTTTTAGAAAAATAAGAAAGATGTTAATGAAATGACAGCAGCATTTTTATTAGTGTCCTAAGGTTTGATCTGAGTGTTGAAAAGGTGCAACAAACCATTTAGTGAAACACCATAGGAGTAAGGAAAGAGGGATGAAAATACAGGCAGTAAGAGCTTCCTTTGTTTATGGTTTGAAGCATGCTGACAACAGTTATTAAGGTATTAATATTGAATAACATGCTTTCAGAGGCTGCATATTATGGAAAGAAACAGGCTCCTCAGCAGGTTTTTTTACCCCATTCCTACGTGATACAGAATACACATATTCAGGATATCAGATATTATTTCTACAAAGGTCCTGAAGAGAGGAGGGGCTGTGAGCACATCGTGACCTTGATCTTGTAGTGGGCCCTGCAAGCAGCTGCTGTGCAGCCTGCATGAAGAGGGTCTGCATTGAAGAAACACTTGTAGGTTTTGTACCTCTGTGTGCAGGAAATTAATTTTCTTCTCTTTGATGTGAACTTCCAGAGGAAAACACAATACAGACAAAGTGGGAAAGCTGAAGAAAATTTTCTCTGTATAAGTGTATCTAATTAGTAGTCAGCAACCACTCTCCACCCCATATCCACAAGGGTCCTTCGTCTACTTCAAGTGTCTTTTTTTCGTAGGGGATTAAGGAAGGAGAGTCCTTGTGCCAGAAAAAGAGGGAAACAAACACAAAAGGGAATTAATGCACAGTTTTCAGAACTTAATTCAACTTTTGAGTGATTATGCTCAGACTAACATCTTGTTCCTGCTGAATGGCAGCTCCTGTATAGACTGCTTATCTCTCATGTCCTAACAGACAATAAACTTCAGAAGAAAAACCTTCTGGTAGACATCTTGTTCTGACAAATCAACTCATTTTTACTGGTATTGTATAGATTATATTAACCTTCAGGACCAGCATAAATAGATTTCTGACTATTAATTCGGGTTTAGGTGTTAGTATTGTAATGTTGCTATACAGATCAATTTTTGCTTGCACAAGGGTCTTTTGCCACTGAAATGTTATAACAAAACAGACAAAACAGAGGAGACAAGCTGCACCCCTGAGTAAGCAATTTAACCACAGATAAACAAAAGGTGGATTCTAGTATATTTAATTCCATAAACTGAAAATAAAAGTAATAATGAAGTGGTCTGTAATAAAAAAGAGACAAATTACAAATATTATGCTATTGATTTGGTCTGTAATTTTAGAGAGATGCTTTCAATTCTGTCAGCATTATAGATTCTGAAAATTATTGCATTCTTTCAGCAATGTTGTCTTCCAAAAAAACCCCACCTCTTATTACTTGTAATATTTTGAATAAAACTAAGGTAGCACAAAACTTTAGGCGGATGTTTCAATGACTTTTTTCTTTACTAATCACAGTTATGAAGGCATTCACTTCATATTTTATTGCATTTTAAATGGGTATAGAAAATTTCAGTCTGATAATGACCTTTGTACACCATGCTGCAAATTGATTTTGATGACCTTTCACTCTCTGATAATTAGGCTTCATGCACATTCATCTTATTCACATTGCAGTGAGACTGCCTGCTGCACTGGACTCTGTAAATTTTCCCTCTTTTCAGAATGTTGCCTCTCATTTTTTATCACCAGTTTGTTGCTGTTGGAGAGTTTAGTATTTTTTTCTGTGAAAATTGCAGGTACAATTTAGCTTGCCCTTACATCATAGAATCATAAGGGCTGGAAAAATCTCCAAGATCATTGAGTCCAACCTCTGACCAAACACCACCACATTAACTGAACCATAGCACTGGGTGCCATGTCCAGTTTTTCTGGAACCCTTCCAGCAATGGTGATTCCACTGTTTTCCTGGGCAGCCTTTTCCAATGCCTGACAAACTTTTCAGTGACAAAATTCTTCCTGATGTCCAACCTGAACCACTGCTGACACAGGCTGAAACCATTAAGGTTCAGAGTTGTGCTATTGTTAATATTTGGTGTGAAAAGGGTGAAAGTATTTTTTTCTCTATTCATAAAAGAAAACTCAAAAAGATAATTTCTCAAATCGTCGTCTACTCATTACTCTGCCTCCCTTAAGTATACTTGCTCCTCTAAATTGAGTCTTAACTAGATGGTTTGGTGATTCAGTGTAAAATACTATTTGGTCCTCCACAAACTCCATATACACTACATCATAATTTCTGTAGAAAACACCAGAAGAGGGTAATATCCTGTAAGATACTAGAAGAGGGTGATTTTCTAGAAGGGAAAAAGCACCCCCAATAGAAACATGGCGTAGAGGCATAACACATGAATGCAGCTCTCTATAGTGGAATATTTTTCCCTAGGCATCACCTTCTCTAAAAAGAAATATGTTTTAAGGAAGTGCACTATTACACCAAGATATACTCAAGTACATGTTCAATATACTCTGTGAATGATTAGAAATTTTCTGAATATGATTTGCTAAAAATCACATAGTTAAAAAACCAGACATACCAGGAGGTTAAATAGTCTTTCAGTTGAAAATTATAAAGGAATTAAACCCCTCATATTAGACTGCAGGCAATTACTTAATCCTAAACACATTATTGTAATCAGGTTTTTTTTTCATCTTTTGACAACAAAAGTTGGTCATATATTTCATGTCAAACAAATTAACACCAGTAACAGATATAATGGGATAAGAACTGTTTCTGGATTAATAAATTTCAACAAGTCAGTCCTGCATTAGGAATGAACTTTATGGACAAAACAGCTAATCAATGTAGTTTCTTTGTACGTTTGCCTACAGACCTGAATAGAAGACATCAAGAAGGTCTTCAGTGCCAGGGTTCTGCAGCCAAAGCTAAAGGCAAAGCCTTTTGATCCAATCTGTCATAAGCAAATTTGTTAGCAAGTGCAAAAGAACATGGAAAGAAAAAGAAAGAAAAGAAGAGATAATGAAAAGTAAGCGAACAGTACTGTTGTTTTGTAAAAGGTTAACAAGTTTCAGGCAGAATTGTTTCTGTTGACATGCTCTGATATCAATACTGTTAACTTCAGTCCAATAAGAACATTTATGTATTTCTGCTAGGAAAAGAAAACTAGAACAGGAAATGAAGATCTCGGGGGGTAAGAACATTTAAGGCAGTCCAGCTTAACAGTACACTCATACTGAGAGATTTTTACTGTTAATTTTATTGTTGTATTTGTCAGCAAAGGAAAGATTCAAGAGAGGAAGATTTCTGGAGCACAGCCAGAATGTGTTTACTATCTTATGAGCAGAATGGAAAAGAGCTTTCTACATTTCTTGCTGCATATGATCCACAAGGGCAGGGACTTTGTGTTCTCCTTTATTCTGTACAGCTATCAGCACAGTGTCAGTTCTTAATAAATAATAAATAAAATAATGACTTGAAGAACATATAAAAAGATGAGTGGGGAGGACATACTAAATTATTCATAAATGTTCCCAACAATGTCACTTTCCAATTAAAGTGTCATCCTATCGTCTGTGTGGGTGAGACAACAACCTTCATCTCACACAAATGCAATAGAAATAAGAGCAGAAAGATTTTGTCATATATTAGTACCTAGGGTGTGATAAAACATTTAGAACAAGTTTTCAGGACTGAAGTATTTCTATAATTGTCTTGCCTACGTCACTGAAATTCCAGCCATCTTTCTCTTAGGAAATATATGGACTACAATTTGTCAAACAATTTATGCAACAATTTGAATAAAAGCTCATAAACTACTAAATAGTTCTCTTTCTTAAGCAAGTCATACTAATCAGAATTGTTAAATTTATTAATGGCTACCTCCCTATCAGTTTCTCTCTACTATGCATCCACTGAGTTAGACTGCTCCTGTCCTGCCTCAGTTAACCAGGGGCATTGTGAATCCTCATGTCAAAAGTGCAGTCTAGTTTATTCCCCTGTTGTTCAAGACCAGCTTATTCATATTAGATGAATTGAAGCATGACTTATCTCACCAGCCTTTGTACTCTACAGTGCAGAGCTCCCTAAAGCCACTGTAATGACTGCCCTACCTCTTCCATGACCACCAGGATCAGCATAATGTACAGAGTGAGGGGGGTACGCTGCATCTCTCCCTCTCGTCAGAGGTTTCCTAGGTTCCTACACAGACAGCAAGAAACACGGTGAGAAGGCAGGAAAAGCAGGTTTAACGTATCTGTTCCTTCAGCCCTAAGGAAAACGTTCAGAGTAGGATGTTACTGCTCTTCTCCAGTAGCTCTATTCTGAGTCATACAACAAAAGTTGGAACACTAAACCTGAAAGATGCAAATACAGAAAACAAAACAGAGCAGTTTGAAATGCTAGTTGTTTAATCTCATGATTCCCAAACACACCTTACCTGCTCAAAGACAGAGTACAAACTGGGCTGCCAATACTTAGGAAATACTTCTGGTGTTAGGTGACTGTGGACCAAACTATCTTTCTTTTCTTCTTCCATTTGTTCAGAGATTTGGACTAATGTATAAAATTTCCTAACAGCAATGTTGTGTTTATTTGAGAGTATGCTCCCTCATTATAGATATATCATCTGCGTAAAACTGATTAGTTCATTATACAGACAAGTAAATACAGGTCTGCATAGCCAGGTGAAGAGACATCACAAATAACAGTTTGATTTAATTGATAATAAGCATGAAATTAACAGTTGATAAGTTTCAAGGACCAGATTTTTTATTTATTTTACAGCTGAAACTAATGATGAGATTTAAGCATGTGACAGATCTGTATAAAATGTTATGGATAGTACAAGTATGCCGAATATTTCCCGGATCCTCTTGTTTATTTATAGCTGAGAAGGAAGAAAAAGCCTTTAAGCCGGCTTCTTAGAGCATACTGCACAATCATTTCATTCACTTTGTCAACAAGCTTTGGCTTGATGAATTTCAACAGAAGAGTGCTGGGTAAAGCACTGCAGACCTGCACGATTCATTTTGTAGCAATTTTCTTGAGGCTGCCTCAAGATTGACCTGCTATCTTCCTTGTCTTCTTATCATTTTCCCATCTGGAGAAGTGTGACTCCTGTGGTACACTGGGGAGTAAGTGATCTGAGACTGCTGGTGCATTCAGAGGTCATTAACAGTCATAACTCTTAAAATCACCACCCTCCTGCAGACAAGGTTAATAGTAGTCTATACAATTGGTAGAGAGGCCAGTAGTTTAACTAGTACTGAGCGATTTTTTTTTTAATTTTCTTGTTACCTCAGACATAAAACAAGAATTGCAAGTTTTAGAGGCTGCTACTGAAGATTATTTTGAAAATCTGGAAATTAAAGATTTAAGGCCTTTATGACCAGTGAAAAACATTGTTTTCTATATATCTTTTGAATTAATTTACTGTTTTTCTTGCTCTAAAACTGAAACAGATCTGTGTTTTCACAGTGTCTGTCAACTTTGATTAATATATCAATTATCTTAGTAGTCTAGCCCAAGGATTTTTAATCCAAAAATTTGAAGAATTCATTTTCAATAGAGAGGAAAAAAAATCTACAAATTTGAGAAAGACATTAATTGGTAAAAAATCACCTCCATGTAAGTCAGTTCAGTAATAAATTAAAAACAAACTAAAACCACAAACCAACCACCTCCTGCCCTCCAAAACCAATGCAGGAATTAAAAGTAATAGCAGACTTCAAAGTCTAAATTTCATAATTAGTCTTTGCTCCCTAAATAAAATTCAGAAAAGCTTTTTGAAGAGAATAGGAAATGCTGAAGTTAGATGTAATGAGGTAAAAAAAAATCCGCTTGCTGCCACTTTAGAGAAATGCTAGCAATGACAAATAGTCTACAAAAGTAAGAAACAAAAAAGGTAGTTTTTAAAAAGAGGTACAAAAAGTAAGCATTTAAGAGAGAATAGATAATAATTATGATCAATCAATAAATGAAGGAATAAATAGTTCATCATAATGGTAAAAACATACACTAAGTATAACTGAGTGATAATAACTGATATTATTCCCAAGGGAGGTAAACTCCCTGATAATGATATTTCCAGTGGTACAGCAGTTATATCTATACGTGTGCATGCATAAGCACACATATGAGGTGTGTATATGAATGACAAATATCTATGCTAAAATGAAAGAAGTCCACACATTATGGTGAACTAATTATTCAGTTATGTTTGGAAAATTCATCTATTGTTTACATGAAAACTTTAGGATTTCAATATTTAAAATCCTTCATCTGGGCCATGCTTCTTTATTAAAAATACTTTGCCTCATGAAATATAGAACCAAAAAATATTATGCTGCAATCTATATCTATTTGTAATACTCATATTTATAATACTCATATTTATAATGGCACTCTACTCTTTTGTACCTACAGGTCTCACTTACCAAATCTGGGGTAGTGTACTTTGCAGGTGTATGAGAGAATAAAGCTTAATCCACCCCTTGTAAGTCCTTGGTAAATTTTTTTTCAGGACTCTTTTTACCCCTGCACTCTCCCTGAAGTCCTGAATGAGTTGGTGAAGTACTAAGTTTGTGGAGCCTTTCACTCTGGGTCACTGATGTGATTCAAGTCAAAGTCATCAGTGGATCCAGAATCACCACCACCTGAGGATGAGTTTGTGCTCCTCTAAAACCAGTTGGTAGCTTGAACCAGTTTCCTTTGAGGCAGGGATGACAAGCACCATCTCAGCTGACCACCAGATCTCAGCTGACAATCTTTTGGTTCAGTATTAGCTGAAAAGACTGAATATCTGACCCACGGACCAATCACTCCAAGTCAGAGTGGAACAGTACTCAAGTTCCTTTAGAAGTGCCAACAATTTCTCTTGTCTAGAAAAGATGAATAATTTGTTCTCCAAAGTTATTTGTTTCTACTGTACTCATGAAGACTATGCATGAAAAAGAGAATAAAGGATTTATATGACCATATAGTCAAGTTGTCATTAAGGAAACTTTCTGCGAAAGAGGAATGTTGTCTCCTTGTTCTGATTGTCTGGAAATTTATACAACCTGAATTGTAAAAAACCCCAAAATAACATTATTTAATCACTAGAAATTGATGTGACTGTGAAGAAGGCATTGATTTTGCTATCTCCTGCAGGCCTGTCTCTCCTTTGAATAAGAAATCTGTATTTTTTTTTTTTAAATTGAATGACCTTTTCCAACCATTTTCCTCACTACACACGTAACATTTCAATTCCTGCATTATTTACAAGCAGCTTTAAAAAATCCGTGCTCATGTTGACTGTAACCTCTGCGAAATGATGGGCAATTTCTTATTTGCTTAAATTTCTTTTCAGCTGATAGTGGAACACTACCTGTATACAAAAATACATTCATTAAGTGATGGGATTGTCTTTCTATTGATGGTCCTTCTCAAATAAGGCTTTTCTCTATTTTGTATAATCCCCATCTTCATTGTGTGTGACAATCTGGGGGATTTCTAGTCCTGATCCTCTTTTTTCCTAGTCAGAACTGTTTACCCATGCCTATAACAGCTACATATCTAAAAATGCAGGCTACCTCAGTTTAATCCCATTTCTGCAGGCTTTAACTGGTAAAGCCTTCTAATTCACTAAATAAGGAAATCTCAGATCTGTGAAATAAGAAAGCCACATTCCTATGAATCAGTCTTCTTCAGAACTTATTCATACTTTTTTAAAACAACATCACTGGTGGTTTACTGGTGAATTTCTCCAAATTTGTACCCTACTTTTTTTTTTTTTTTAAATACCTATGTTAAAGATACTATGCATTCAACGCATATTTTTTTCACTTGTAGGTTTCTGTATCATACAAAATTAACTGCTGTTGTTCTTCAGTTGCCAGACATGACTCAAGAGTACTTAGTGCTTGAGTTGACTGACTGGTGTTCCAGGGTTCCATTGCATTGGCTGAAATACAAAACTGCTGACTGTTGCAGCACAGGATCAGTCTGAAGCCTCCTATTCTGCAAAACATGCCTACATGTAACTACTTTTTCATGCATGGATAATTATGACATGTTTAAATGATTGTTTAGCTTTGCTTAAAAAGGTTAATTTTTTGGATCTGATCACTTAATTGTGAATTTTAATAACTTACTGGATATGATAGGAAAAAATTGTTCCATGCTACTGCTTATATTTGCACAGAAATATCTCCTTCTAAAACTGGAACCTCTGAAAAGCAGTTCATTCAAAGGACCTACACTACATGCTGAAGTGTGTGTTGCTTAAAAAAAGGAGATAGTTATCTATATTACAAAATTTATATTATATTGAATCATTGGATGACTAACAGGAAATGTTACAAAAATATGGTTTTTATCAAATGTATTTTTAAATTACTCATACAGTGAATCAATCTGATGCAGCTAAAAGGCAGGGAGAATGGGATGGAGAGGGTGACTCGTGGAGAATTAATTTTGCCTTCTAGAGATCTCCATTGACTGCACATGGTTCAACCCATTTTGGCTGTTCTACAACCAAACATTTGATGCACTGATCAATGTCAACAGTGGAGGTAGGGGAGAGCCATCAAATGAGGCTGAAAATCCTTAGAGATGCCAGTTGCTCTCTAAGCTTGGCTCTGTGGTGTATCAAAGCAAAAAAAAAAAAAAAAAAAAAAAAAAAAAAAAAAAGAAAAGAAAAACAACAGCAATAAATAGAGAAAGTAAAAGAAAACCAAGTAAATAAGCAAAAAAAAGGTAAAACAGGAAAACAGAACACCTGAAAATATTATTCCCTCTAGAAAACAGCCTTTTTGATTTGATTGCTTATGTCTTTTTTATTGTCTATTAATAAATCAAAATATCAAAGCACTCTTGTAGACACCAGCCATGGCTTCCCCAAGGGAAAATCTTTTTAATGTCCTGAATAAATAACAATATTTTCTTTTTAATTATTATAATTTGTAGTAGTATGGTTTTATAAGGAAAAAAAGCCAGAAATTTGTATGCAAAATCTGTTTCTTCCTGCAAGCTTTTGAGATTTTTGTTCATTCATAGAAGATTTCATGGTAATAGAAAAAATAATAAATTGAAAAATTTCTATAGAGAACAGTATAAGCATTTAATGTTTGTGAATCACAGACGTTTATTGTTCTTAATACAAATATTTGGAAAGCAGCCACAGAAACATGGAAAATATTATGCAACAGCTAGTATCAACATAAAAAAGAAACTTCTAACTTAAACATGCTGTAGTTAATGTTTAAAATAGTATTTACTATTTAAGTGCTAGTGTACCTACATCCTTATATATTAAAACCAACAAGTGGACAGTTTTTCCTCTGGAAACTCTCATTAAACTCTCCATGTTAAGCACTGGTGTCAAAGGTTAACAAAACACTCCATGAACTGAGTAAACAATGTGTTCAAGTATTCTTTTTTTAATTATTGATTTATGTTCATGTTGACAACAGCTAGATCTTTCCAGATCTTTGGTTCACACTTTGGTAAAAATAGCACAGACTAACACATTTATGCAGAGCTGAATTAAATTCAATGGAGAATAAAAGAATCCAAAGAATTCAAATATCCACAAAGGACAAAAAATCCAAGCATTATTGGATTCAAAAGATGAAACAACCACCCAGATGCTTCACAAAATCCTGAAGATTACAGCTTCAACTATAATTATAATTTACTTTGTCTTGTTTTTCATATAGAGTTGTGTCTACCTAGTAGAAAGCTGGAGGAAAGGTATATGATTATACAGTCACTGGGACTAGGCAAAAAGGTGTGGTATAAAATGAAAAATAACTGGAAACTTTTTTGCAATATACTAACGTGCAATATTTCTTTCTCGCATTAGCTAAATTTACTTTCTATATTGTTTCAACTTTCTTTGCCTCTGCACTGTGGGATTTGGCTGGAATGGCAGTACCAAGGAATTGAGTTATTTTCACCTTCTTTCAATGTGACTTTTTTGTCATGGAAATTAAGGTTTATATTCTTGAAATTTTGGAGGCTGATTTAACCCCAAATCTCCTTGTAACTTAACTGCTTCTGGTAGTAATAGAAAAGTAATTCAGCAGCTGTTCTGACATCTCATGAGCTGGATGCCAAACTGCAAAAGGAAGTTATTAAGCCCTATCAGTAAAAGTTACACCACAAATGGACATGGTCCCCTGGATCCTGCCTTTAACCACTGTGAAGCTCAACACTGTCTAGTGGTGATTCTGGACATTCACAATTATAAATGTTACCTGTGCAGACACTTACCTTCACCTGCTTTCACCTGGCAGAGGAGCTGTGCCACCTGCATTGTGTTTTTGCAGGATCTGTTTCAGAGGACAGTGGAGGAATTCATGGCCTTGGCGAAAGTATAATGTTTGGAAACTCACCTTGGCTGACAAACAACTGCTTGAGCAACTGTTTCAGCAGCAATTCTGCATTTCAAGCATACCTCATAGGGACCTGATCACAAATTCATTGTCCTGAAATTTGAAGGCTATTCAATACCATCCCTGACATTTAAGTAGACAATTTTTCCAGAGCAAGAATTTGAAGGCAGCTGGGTCCATCCTCATAGTTCACATTTAGTGCTTTTAAATGAGTTGTTGCTTCTCATCTTGAATGACATTACATATCACTCATCACTATCCACCAGAAGATATATCAGTATCTGTATAGCAACTGTTGCATTTCTTGGATGAAAAATCTTAATGTTTACCTTTAAAATGTCAATCCTTCTGCACTCCTAGCATTCACAGGCCTGTTTATTAGTTTATTTTCCACTGCTATGGAGATGTGATCAGAATAAATGAAGTAAGAAGGACAATTTACAAGGAAGAAGCTGTAGCCAAAAGTCATCTGCAGGTTTCAATTCACTAGCCATTTCTTTCAGGAATCCTTTTTGCAGTGACAGCTCTTTACTGTGATTTACCATTTAGATTTTGTATCATGGAGAATGGTATAATTTTGATAACAGAGCATCTTTACAGAGATTTGCAGGTGTCAGAATCTCTCCATTTAGGTGACTGCAAAAAGACAGGAGACCAAGAGGGTAGTGTGGCAGTTCATGCTCTCTCCCACAGTAACATCTCTATTCCCTCTGTACTATACACAATACATGGTGCAAATCAAGAAGTCATTTGAATCATCAGTGAGAGCATTCAAAACACCTGACTGACATCTCTGGCAAGGAAAGATACAAGGAAGGAATGGCTAGAGCAGGGTGCTTTGTTATCTGAGAAAAATTCAGGGTGAATTTGAGAAAATCAATTTCCTTACTTCCTCAAACTGGAAAAGTCTCCTTCAAATAAAGTGAACATGACCTCCTGATGTTTTGCCCTCAGACTTGCTCTCACACTTCTGAATATGAACATCTTGCATTTTGGATGTACTACTGAACAAATTGCAGACTGCCTTGACCTGCTTCTGGTCATTGCCACAATGTTTGTGACCTGATCATGGAAGGCCACAGCAGATAATTATTATAATCCTTAACATCAGTGTATTAACTACTTACTAATGATTTGGAAGTCATCATCATCATTCTTTGATAACAGTTCTTAAATCTGATTTGTGTTATTTCCAGAAAATAACACATTTGCTTACTTTTTAGATATAACTAATAAAGCAAATATTGCATCTCAGATTTTCAAAATAAGTTGAAGAGTAAAATACAACTTAAGACCAAAAAAAGTCTTAACAACAATGACTTTCACAGGACATCTACACAAAAATCCATTGCATTTCTATTTCAAAAAAAGAGTCCCTATTTGAAGGAAACCAAAAGATACAGAATGTGTCATCTCTGCTCTATAACCTATCATGGCAGCGTGTTTTGGGTCTCTCAGAGACAGCAAGAAATAGAGGTAATCAATAATAATAAGTGAAAATTTTAAACTATTAATTACTGCTGATATTAACAGTCAGCTGTACATGCCTGGTGTAGTATCTTCTAGGATCTCTCTGAAGGTAGTAATATTAACACAGCCACTCTATGTATCTGTCTCTTTCTCTGTTTCTCTATTTCTCTATTTCTCTACTTGCTAATCATGCACATAGGAAATGCTATAATGTACAGAGGAAAGAGAAAGACCTTAGAAGTTGCATTCTACCTCTGCAATTAGTACTCTGCTCCAGAGCTGAACAAGGCAAATAAATATTGACTTGCAGAGGCTGCTTGCCATGGCAGCTGTAAACACAATCCTTCTCATCTGGGGCAGAAAACTTTGGCAAAGGAAGCTTCTGTTTCCATTGTGTCCTTTGTGTCTCTCCACTCACAAAGCAGAAGCACAACCTCTGAAACTGCTAATCCACTATCTACTGAAAGAATAGTATTCACTAAAAAATAAGAAAGCAAAAATATTTTCTTTTGATCTACAATCTGTGCTCTGCCCTTCCTCTGCACTGTTCATACGTATGCATCACATTAAAAAAAAACCAAAAAAACACAACAAAACACTTCTAGAACAAGTCCCATTCTGTTGCTCATATGTGTGAGCATATGTTTGATCATCCAAAAGAGTGAGCAGGTGGGACACAGCCAGGATCTCATTCATTAAATTCACACAGTTTTTCTTCACTGTCTCCATTGACCCTTTGCTTGGAACATTTTTGCGAAGTTCTTGTGTCTTTGTGACTACATTGTTATGAGATTTTTAAGACAGCTTAGAAGTGGGATACTCACAGGCAAAACCCAGCTTGTTTTGTGTCTGTTTCTTTATCACAGCCAGACCAGGAAATGGTGATGAACTTCCACACTTGCACATTCTCTTCCACCAAGGCTGGAATATCAGGGAATGGTTGCATATCGTAATTTTTTTCTGTAAGTAGATACCTACGATTATAATCACTTGTCCTAAACTGTAGATTTATGATAAGGTATTATAATGCAAACTGTGACTGAAATTTGATTTTGCTGTTACAGAAAGAGAGGTGACAATATATTTTCTCATGCAGACTGGTAATTAAACTTGGGAACATGGCAGAACAGCTGAATGTAATGGATAACTAGCTGCTATCCTGCAATTATATTAGAGTATTAGTGATCTCAGAAACGGTTTGCTATTCCATCAATTAATCCATCTGAATCATTGAATTAAAAAAATTATCTAATATCATTATAAGTCTTGGGGACCATTTTATGATGTGTGCTTTTAGCTCTATGTTAACTGCATACCTAATTTTTCTCACTTTCAAATGAGATGTGGTTTCAAAGGTTTTGTGACTTTTATGTATGCACACATAAGATACTTCAAAGCATGCTAGGTAACTTCACTCCACAGAGGAACTCATTAGTGTCCAATACACTATATGTCAGGAAAAAAGTATATTTGAAAAATAATGTCCTTAAACAATAACAAAAAGAACACTTGTGCTGCTCCAGAGTATGCTAAGCCATGTTTATGGGCATTTCAGTGACTCAAAGGGGTTTTTGTTGTACAGAAAGAGGAAGTTAATTTAGTTAACATTAGAATCCTCCTGGGAATGTGACAATCCCTTTAACGGTTTTGAAAGGAAATTTTCAAATTTCAAAATCCAAAGCACATGTCTAGAGACAGGAGCTACACAAATTAAAAACATATGGTGAATATGTAAATATATTTGTCATGTGTGATATTAGTGTCCTTCCATGCACAGCCAGGCAGCTGAAAAATGACAATTCAGAAACAGAAGAAAGCATCCATTTGCCAGTATGAAAAAATGGCAAGGTATTTTCTTGATTTTTAACAATTGAGAGGAGGAGGGGGGGAAAAAAAGACCAAACCCCAGTTTTTAAGTCCTGATATTTTAGCAAGCTGAGACTCTTTTGTAGTAGATTTCTAATTTGTTCATTTTACACTGTCTAACTAGATCAAAAAGCAGTGTCAAATGCCCAAAGCAGTGTTTGTCAGCAGTTCTTTTTCGTTTCAAAGCATCTGAATAGAGGAAGACTAGTACTTTATTTCCAAACAGATACAGGAAGGCTCTTGTTGGCAGCCCGTTGCTGCAGAATGAATACATGCCATGAGTACAGACCATTTGTCTGCTGATTACAGCAGACCCCGGGGGAGCTGATGTTAGCTCTCATTTTCACCTCTCTTTCTCACACAGTATCTCCTTGCTGTGGCAGTCCTGCCTCCCCTCCTCCTCCTTGCCTTCATTCCTCACGGCTTTGATTCAATCTGACTTGGCAGTGGTATATTTAAGACTGTTTTCCAAATTAAAATCAGGCTGGGATGTTTGAAATGTGTTGACTTGCCTTGAAGGTTAACACAGAGAAGAGGAAAAAAAAAAAGTGTAGCTATTCTCATTTGGAATTCAGCACTGATCATAATGAATGTACTTGGTATTCATGTGAATCTCACATGTATTTTCCTAAGAGTGCTACTGTAATTTAACACTGCTACTAAAAATATTGGGGGTAGAGGGCACTTAAAATAAAATGTCGTAAAATAAAAGGAAAGGATATACCTCGTGTTTCTGCAGCAACTCTGTGGTTTGCCTGTTGTTTTAATACTTGATTTATAAGCATTCTCTCCCATCCCCCACTCATTTCCATAGAATTTTCTGAGAGAAAAGATGAGAAATATTCTATTACTGTGCTAAATATGTAGCCTTATGATCCTTATGACTCAGTACTCTCTAGGGCAATGGTGATGTATGTGCTATCAAATTACATGGATTTTACACACCTATTTTCTCTGATATCCAATAAGAAATGTGTACTTACTGCAGTAGCCTTGCATTACTCATGCTACATTTTAGAGAGACAGAGCATGCTGCACCAAACACATTCAGTAGCCTGTCATCATATTTTTCTCACCTAACAGTATTTTAAAGAAGAAAATGTTTGTTATGCTTCAGTACATAATTTCTGAGATTTCTCAGATTTTCTGAGATTATTAATTTTCTAATTAATAATTAAAATAGAATAAATGGCCACATTTTGGTGGCAATGGGCTTCAGAGCAATGCAATAATGTTGTACAATATACTAGTTGAGAATCATTTCTGCAGATGTAAATTTGACTATTATTCTACTTTGCTTTCTTTGTGCAAACCATGATTATGCCTGACAGTTTTCTCCTCTTTCATTAGATTGTTGTTGCTGGAGCAACACAATTAATAGCAGCTTTTAATGTTTAATTATGGAAAAATCTAATTATACACCAATGTTGCTCTTATAATCATTCCAGACTCAAAGGGTGTGTCTCTCTACTCTTCAACAATTCACATACTTGCAACTTTGCTCATCTAAAGCTTTATCAGAGAACACTGCATTTGTGGCCTAAAGTCAGGAGTTGGTCCAGCATGACAAATGAGTCACAAAAAGTAAACAAAAGTGAGGTGACTGCATACATCAGAGAAAGTAAGAAGAGGTGGGATGTAAACCAGTTTCTCTGTTGATAGAAATATCTCAGCTTTTTCAAATTTTTCTCTTTCCAAGAGAAAAGCATAAAAATTCAACCCTATCTTCCTATTTCAATTGTGCTAGAAAAGCATGCAAGTAGTGTGATACCATGTAAAATTTATGGAATCCATTCAGTGCCCTAAAAGAAAGTCCCTAAATCCTTCTCTACTCAGAGAAAAAATGCTGGACTTATTGGAAATTTCCTGATTAAAGATCCATCCTCTTCAGTTAAAGAATTTGGGAGCTTAAGCTGGTCACAGCAGATCTCACATTGACACTCTAGAAGAACTCCTCTGATTTTTATAGAATTCTGTTAGGAAAGCAGCCTCATTAGGGACCCACACAGTGCTTGGGTACCTGAGTTTGAAATACCGAATTCTACACTCCTGGTTAACCTAAAGAAAATACATTAAATTGTTGACTATTTAATTAATCACCCATACAAGCATGAGAGGAGATGAAGCTCAGTGTTATGATATACATTCTCCTTTTCACATTGGTTTTGGCCAAATAAGCCATTTACTTTGCATAGAAGAACAGCCAGGGGTAATATGTTTGTTATAAGAATACCTGCACGCATTTTATAGACATAAGTCAACACTATAGATAATTTCCTTTTTGCTTTCTTACCATGCATAATTACATACAACTTCCTTGTGACAACTTGGGGAATAGGTCTTGATTTAGAAAAAATTGCTTTTCAGATTAATTTTACAAGCCCCAACTGTATTTTTGGCAGCCACCAAAGAGGAAGGGAGGTTGATATATTTTTCCTAGTAGATACCTAACAAAAGGATGTGAGGAAAGGTGAAATAGTTGAAAGTGAAATAGACCTCCACATCAGGATAAAGGGATACAGCAGTATGTTACTCAGTAGTTCCCTGTGACTTAGAGCAAACTGAAATGATGGGATTAAGGTAGTGAAAGTGTTGTGTAAAACCTGGCTTCACATATTTTTTGTTCAGAGTGGAAGTTTTGGTGACTGGTGCAGCAATTCATGAGCTGAGTGAGCAGAGACCATTCTACATTGAAAAACACAGGAATTCTGACAAAGGGCTGCTTACCCTTCTCTTTAGTCTTGCAAATGTCCACAATCTGAATATATATAGCTGCCATTGCTTTCTTAAAGCAGACTTTGGAATTAAATTACTCTTGTGCTATGACTATTGCACTATGAAATGGAATATTCCTTTGCAGACTACATTATAAATGCTATCCTTTAATATATACAAAGGGATATGTCACAAAAAAAATCAGCTGAAGTGTTAATAACAGAAGAGATATAATGAAAATTAATTGCTCACTATAAGCTATTTTAAAATTATTTTTTCCTACACTAAGCCTGTAATCTTATCAGCATTTGCCCTAAGCTGTTACCAATGAAAGCAGTATTCCCCTTTCTGTGTCCTCTACATCCTCTTGTCACATCATTTTCAACACAGTACATAGCTATGCTTTTTTTGTAGGGTATGGGATGAACAAGAACATTTTTGGGTAGTAAAAAGGGACTAGGCAAGCGCTGCCAGCATTGCCAATGATAGAAATATCCCTGGAAACACAATTGAGCAACACAGAATAGCATGGAGGTATCTTATGTTCTATTTTCAGATAACATTAAAGGGCCCCCTCACATACAAAGTGGTGTCAACGCACCATATTTCCTTGACTTTATTGCTGAAAACATTCTTGCGTTTGTTCATGTACTATATCCATGTGATGTGTCTTATTTTTCGCAGATAGTTTTTACTGAGGAATTATAATTTCTTAAAATATCCTACCTTTGAATGTTTTGTATAGAGTTGTAGTAAACCATTATTTTATCCTACATTAATCTCTCAAGTTAACTGAAAACATCTTTTCAGATGCAGGAAAATGTAGAGAGTATCCATCTAGAGACTCAGAATCATATAGCTTGTAAAAGAAAAGAGGAAAATATTAGGCTATGGATAAAAATGTTAAAAGTGGTGTGCTATACTGGAAACTTTTAGTCTCAATAGCATATATATTTGATTTAATGAAATTGGGATGAGAAAAAAAGAAAGCAATTCTAAAAGTAAATGAAGAAGAGAATAATTTGCAAATTAAAGTGATGAAAAAGGGGTTACTTGACCCTACAGACACATATTAATATCCTCAGCTTCTTATTTATGATCAGAGATCTGAGTAGGAATATACTTAGATTATACTAATCTACTAATCAAAAGGGCTGGGTGAAGAATTATGTAAGAGTGTAACAGAGTTGTGAGAAGAGAATTATACATTCCATGGTTCTAAAAACCTTCAGTTCTATTATCCACTTCCTTCACATAAATATGCTCTTTGGTGGTTTAACCAGTTCTTGAAGTCTTAAGCTGGAAAAAGCTAAGTATCTGTTCAGCTTTAGGCCTTCCTACCATCCTTTGGCCTTCATCAGGTCACTCTTATTTCAAAACACACATGGATTTAACACATTAATGGATCAGAGCCTTAGTAAGAAGCCGCAATTTTTCTGCCAGTGTATCCCTGTTAAATTTTAAAGATCAGATCAGTAGTTTGAAGAGTCAGACATCCATTCTGTTCTCCAGAACAGAGCTGCTGCAATCTGACTTGGCATTTTTGGGCTCTGGTGTCTTGGCTTATATTTGTTACCTTACAAAGCAATGGCACTGCACAGTAAGAAGTTCTGTGTTAAATATAGGTTTTCAGGAGGAAAAATTAGACTGCCAGAGCAGTGTCAGCATCCTTAGTTTAAGAAGTTTAAATAAACCTTATTGATAAGTAAAATTCAATGTGCTTAACTGGTTTATAGGGAATAATTCTGAATTTCAAGTCCTTAGTAAAATTTTTCCTGAACGTCCGGCTTGCTAGACATGTAAATCCAACCGAAAACTCCCCATAAGGCTTGCCTTGGTGTGGTATGTGTTACTCCTTAGGTTTGGTCAAAGGAAAAGTTACCTAAGCTCAGGAGGAGTATTACACATATTTAGATATAAACCTAAGTGAGAAATAAAATATACAATTTTAAGGCTGCATGAATTCTCCTGTTTCAGACTGCCAGATACTAAAAATCGAAAGAATGCTTCCACAAACTCAGTTTGAATCTGTAAATCTCCTTAAGTCCCTAAAGCACATGAATCTCAGTTTAAGTTGTGCTAGTCAGTGAAAGATGGCAGAAGCATTAAAGAAGATGGAACCATAGCAACAGGAGAACTGCTAGGAACTTCAACATTCTCCAGAGAAAATTCTTAACAAAAATTATTAACCAATATATTTATATCAAATGTCAATGCATTCTTCCTTTAGGTCTCACCATGATACATGCAAATGACACTACAAGTATGAGTCATGCTATGTTAATTCGTTACTAATTTTAGTATACTATTTAAAGTTATTTCAATCTACACAAAAAAGTGGATTTATTAGTCTTCATAGAAAGAGCAGAATTTGAAAAAGAAAAATGTTGGTGCATTCAGTTTTCAGTCCAGAAAATTTGGACTTACAGAGGAGACTTAGCCTTCAGCAAAGGCTTTGACACAGTTCTTGAATTTCCAGGAAGAGGTCGGCAAGAGTAGGTTCCGAAACCCTGTAATATTTACTATTTGTTTTAATGATCCAAAAACCTGTGCTGAATCTGAGGCAGAAATGTTAAAGTAGTTACCCTGGAAAGTCAATTTAATGAATGCCCAATATGTGAAAGCGTTATTTCTGTAAACTTTTCTATTGCTCAGTTTATCATTTTTATTGTTCATTTACCTGTATTATATAGTTCTGGTATGAATTATATTCTCTAATATTGGGTTTTCTTCAATATGACTTGTTGGATAGCTATTAAAAAGATCCTCTTTAAAGACAGACCTTTGTACTTGAGAAAACTTTGAAATGTAATATAACTAAACATAAATCCATTCCTGTCTCACAAATTTTTGGAAATGTTCCATGCTTCTTACTATAATTAGAAGAAGCATTTGTTTGAATGAGGCCCTCTTTAGCTATTTGTTTTGAAAGCATGGCAATATTACTGATTTTGTGAGAAAATAAGTCTCATTAGACTACAGGAAATTGCAAGGAAACCCATCTCTCAGTGTGATCTGATTCAGAAACTACATTTGGGAGAAGATTACTGAAAGAGCTTGTAGGAATTTTTGGGAATGACTCAGTTTATATTTTTCTGGGATAATGTTCTCTCTAAGATAACAAAAGGACCTCCCTTGGAAACCTTGAATTGAAATAACAAAGTTTTTGGTAGACATTGTGATAAAGAGGAACATACTTTTCCATATTTAAGTTTTAAGGGTTTAACCAGGTACTTGGTCTGAAGCAGATTGATGCATAAATGTCAAGAAGTAAGCAGACAAGGTGCAAGTTTTGAGAAGACAGTGTTGGAAAATAAAATTAAGTGAAGTAGAATACTACTGGAACAACAGCTAGAAGAAAGTTAAAAAAAAAAAAAAAGTAAAGATGAAAAATATTTTAATATCCAGAGGGTTCCTTTGCTTTCATGGAGTGGCTGAAGCATGGCCTTACACTGGCTTTAAAGACAGTATGAAGGCCTTATGGTATCTGGTATAGCCTCAACCTTCCAGAGGGAAAACAGGTCATACTATTCCGTATCCCAGTGGTGCAACATCTCTACAGGATAAATCTCCACATCCACAAAGAAAAAGGAAGGGAGATTAGTCAGTGCCCAATCAGAGAATTAGGGCCTGTCTGGCACATTGTTAGGGGGAGAGTGATCAGATATTACTCCTATAGGCTCATTTTGGCAATTTTCAGGTGAGGTTGGGAGCACCAGTAGTGACTGATGGTTCTGAGGCTATGTGAGGAGGAAGAATTAAATACAATGAAGAGCATACAAGGCACTTCATGAGATGGAGAGGAACAATTTTCTACAGGTTTGCTTAATTGCTGACTGGCATTTTTTAGAAACATGAAGAAATTTGAATCCAAACCCAGGACAACATTATCTTTACAAAAGGACATCATGGTGAGAGAAATGCTGTTGAAAACAACGAAGACCGAGTTCCCACTGTTGTAACTACGATAAAGCTCCAGCCCTGTTTATCTGCTCCAAATGTGTGACACCCTTAATTAACCCTCATGAAAAAGAAAGTAAAGCATTGATCTTTCCAGTAAATATTCTAACAGGAACAAAAATTCACGATTCAGAAATTTGAAGGATTCATTCACATACACAAAGAAGAAATAAGGGTTTAGCAGGAATTGGTTTACACTCCTGAAGGACCCCTGTGGAGCTAATAAGTAAAGAAATACCACTTGAATTGAAATGTATGATAATCAAATGATTATATTTTTGATACAGTGCATAGTGCTTATGTATAAAAATAAAAGTATATTTAGAGCTTAAGCTGTCCTTTATTGTATCAAATTAAGTCAGATTTAATGCCTAGTTGTGTGTCGTCCATTTGTACAAGGCTGTACAGTGTGGAGCCAGTTCAAATGTATGAATAGCTTTCTCATTACTTCACCTTATTCTGCTGTCTCTTTTCCTGTTCTTTGTAATGTAATGGAGGACAGCTGTGGCAGTGAAGTGAATATTAACTAACCTCAGCACCTCAGCAGATTGTGACTTAATCCCTGCAAATACCACTAAAATCAAAATTTAATTACCGTCAGCACAGCTCTGTTAATGCCTGAAAAATATTTAACAATTAGTGGTTGGCTTAATTAAGCAAACTGCCTTTCACAAAGCAACCTGAAAAGTTTTTCCCCATATTTTATCCCTCAGACTAATTAGTCTGATGTAAGCTTACAGCACTTCATTTACTGTTACTGAGTCTGTTACGCTACTGATCCAGTTTCTGTGGCTTAACAGTCTTTAATGGAGGAGAAATTGTTAAAAGAAAAAAATAAAGATTCATTGAGCAATACTACTCGTTAAAAAAAAAAATTCTTTTTAGTAAAAATGAACACTTCATTAGTTATTTGCTCACATGAATTTAAGTAGATGAAGTTGTCTGAGCTATGATCATATTATTTACACTGGTTCAGAATGTGTTTAATAACATGCAAACTAAGGTACTGTCATGTCTGTCAGAAGACAGTGTCTTATACCTCTGTAAAAAGAGGATTATATCTAAGGTTAATGAAAAGGCTTGGACTTGAGCGGCCAAGTTATGGATTCAGGTATTTGTTTTAAAAGTGTCTGATTAAAAAAAGGAGAACTACAAAAGTAAAGGGTAATTTACGGCTGACTTTTACAATTAAGTCTTGTTATTTCAATTAACTTGATGGAGCTTTGATCTTGCTTTGTGCTATTATGGTATAAGATCCATTGCTTTTGTTTCTGTGGCTTTTACTAATGTTGCACTTCTGATTACCTGTGATTACAGATAGGCTGTGCATGATTTCTGAGAAGGGAACCATTGCAAGAAATTCCTGTAAAATTGTATAGCTTATATTATAAGATTTTTATCTGGTATCCTAGAAAAAAAGTACTAGAAATCCTAGAAAAAATCCACGTTGAAAGAACAAGATACAAAATATTTATTTGATAACACTTTTCTCCATACTGTAGTGGCTAGCATAGATTCATTTAGCAGGGTGGCAGATATTTGTCTGAAGACAGTTAAGTACGAGCATATTAAATTTTTCAAGATAAACTCTTACAATTCTTTCCCTCAAAAACTAAGAGGTATAAAATTAATCCATACATTTACAAAGTGTATAAATATGTTTTCGAGGAGTGAATATAATCAGCTTAACAAGGGTGAATTCCTTCACTAAGGATCATTGTCTACATGGAGAAGTTTCAAATTTTTTTTCGTCCTTAAAAATTTAAAATTCATTCAACCCCAGGCAACAGCTGGAAATTCATAACATTGTCTTGAATCTACTGCAAATCCTTTTGAAAAAGTTTGTCATCTATGAATTACATTACTCTCAAATTATTTAGAATAGTAGGGATTGTCGGTTTACTGATGCAGTAGCCAGATAGTAAGAAAAATAAGAAATGAGATTGACTTACTCCAAGTATTGACTTACTCCAAGAAATGAGATTGACTTACTCCAAGTATTCAAAACTGAAATAAAAATCCAATTAAGACTATTCAAAATCAATGTTTTATCCCCTTCACACTCCTGTCTGTCACTGGGATTTACAAGGACATGGTCTAGCTCTCTGTTTTCTTCAAAAGATAGATATCCTGCAGTATAGCTGAACTTTTACCAGATGAACTGGTATTTTGCTCCTTTCTATAGGGTTTTTTCTGTTTTCAGAGAATCATAGGATCACAGAATTGTTTGGGTTGGAACAGATCTTAAGGATTACCTAATTCCAACCTCCCTACTCTCTTTCAGTTCAATGCCATCATGCCTTGTTCTGTTACTGAATGCCCTTATAAAAATCCCTCTCCATCTTCTTTTTAAGCCCTGTTTAGGTACTGGAAGGTGATATAAGGTCTCCCAGGAGCCTTCTCTTATTGCTGAGCAACCCCAACACCCTCAGCCTGTCTTCAGGAGGAAAGGTGTTCCAGCCATGGCCCTCCTCTGGACTCGCTCCAACAGGTCCATGTCATTCTTGGTCAGTGTCCTCCTCCTATGTGGCTGCCCCAGAGATGGATGCAGCAGGCCAAGTAGGTTCTCATGAAAGGGACATAGAGGGGGAGAATCCCCTCTCTCACCCTGCTAGCCACAATTCTTTTGCTGCAGCCCAGCATACAAATGCTTTTCTGGGCTGCCAGCTTACATTGCTGAGCCATGTAGAAACTAATTATCCGCCAACACCCAAAACTCCTTTTTGGCCGAGTTGCTATTGATGTATCTTCAGCCCAGCCTGAACTTGTATTTGGGATTGCCCAGATCCAGATGCAGGTCCTTGCACTTGTTGGATTTCATGAGGGTTACACTGACCTGTGAACCTCTCAAGCATCCTTTCCCTGCAGTGTTGACTGTGCCACACAGTTTGTGTCACTGGCAGACTTGCTAAAGTGTGTGCACTGAGTCCCACTCCCACTGTCCCTGTTGCTAACAATGTCCCAATACCAACCCCTGAGGAGCTCTGCTCATCACTGATCTGAAGCTGGACATCAAGCCATTGACTGCAACACTTTGTGTGCCACCACACAGCTAATTGTTTCTCCACCAGGTGATCCATCCATCAAATTAGTTCCTCTCTAGTTAAGAAACAAGGATGTGAAAGTGGCTGATTCAATAAAAGCTGTGGTTTGTGAAACAAAAATGAAATCACTGAAGAGATAATCTCTGTAAGACAATTATTCACAATTTGGTACAGTTCAAGGTAATCGTCAACCTTTGTTTCTGGGCTCATGGTGGATTGAGAATGGAGACTAAACTACCATTCATAATACTGGGGAGGTGGTATGCACTTGTCATGGCTTGAATACTGAAAGTTGGCTGAAAACTGTAGAGACGAACCAGCAACTGCAACAATTCTTTCTGGGGAATAATTGAACTTATTATAAAGGAGAAAAAGAACCAAAGTGCAGTAGAAATCTGAAAGCAGAGTAAAGGTTTTTTCAGCTATCATAAAAAAATGTGTTTTCAAATGTTTTGTATGACATTTAGATGGACTTCAATTGCTTCTGTCTATATCATCATGTGCACTATTTCTCTGTGAACGTACATCTGCATTACTACCAAGCAAATGCTCTTTCACCATCAAGCTTCATTCATGCTTTATGGTTGCTCATTGAAAATGCATATAAGTTTTCCTTAATGGTACAAATAATCCACATAAAATGTCTATTATACAGTTTTTTTTTCAAAAGCAATTATGGTTTTGAATTTTCTTTTTCTTTTTTTCTCCTTTTCTTTTTGTTATTGTCAAAATCTAAAGAGTTTCTCAATGGTTAATATGTTTAAATGGCCTTTGTATTTTAGTATACAAAAGCAACGTGTGTTGAAAAAAAGAAACTTGACCAAATTTTCCTCATCTCAGAACCTCTGCCACAACCATCTAAGAGCCACATTCCTATATTTTCACAAAATGATCAAGTCCTAACTTTTACCTTCTACTAGGAAACACACTTGTAAATCTCTGGATTAGACCTTAGAAACTCACAAAGTAGGATTTTTTTACTGCTTTTCCCTCTCTTGAACTGTAACCATTACAGTGCTTACAAAGCTGTGAAAATTTCAAAGCTGAGTTCAAATAAACTTGGTTGTATCTGTGCACACATATGCTTACATGTGTTAAATGTTTAAAGGTAAAACCCTGTATTCTGTAGCATTCATGGAACTCTTGCTAAATTAAAAGGGAAGTGTGTGTATATGTCTTAGGAAAAATAGTCACTTCTTTCTTATGCTCTTATGCTGGAATATTTATTCAAAATTTATGTCTAGAAGCTCAACTTGTGTAAATTAGCATAACAGTATTCACTCATGATACTAATATTTAAAGTAGTGAAACTCTGCTTCATTCATGTGCTGGAGCACTGTGATGCACATAACTGTAAATATCTCTTTCCTGACTTCCACAGGAAGGGTAGTACCCAGAAAAGCTGGAAAGCAGGAGAGGTACATTGGGGCTAAAGAATGATATAATGGGTTCTGCTTAGATGGAGTTGGGTAAGAGAAGGCAGCTGTTCATGAGTATGCAACTACTCTGATATCCAGGATGTGTCTTTGATCCTTAGTGAAATTTTCATACTTGCAGTGCTCCAGTTTATGCTGGGAATGTGTACCCATACACAGGTTGTAAAACCACTGCTATATTTTAACACTCAACCATGACTGCAGTACTATTTTCTAAATAGGGAAAGAAGAACCATGTGACACTTCAGATTTGAGTTTAAATAAATTCAACCTTCCTCTGTAACTCTCCCCTTCTCCTACATTGCACTTCTTCCCCTGCTGAGTCAATATCTCAGTCCTTGATAAACTTATAGGTTCAAATCCATTGAAAACTTAGCCATAAGGTAACAGGTGTTTTCCACTTCTTTATCTTCTCAATTAATTGGTGGTTCTAGATCATACATTCTTTTTCTAGCAGGTATTGATGCCTTGGACTGGCTACCCAGAACAGAGGCTAGAAAGAGTTAGGGAATAAAGTGAGTATTTATTAAAGGCCTTTAACAGATACACCTCGGGCCATGCAAAAGCATTGCAGAGGCTATACCCAAGATGGACAGTGGTCATGAGTTTTTCAGACAGATTAAAATTTGGTCTATTTGCATATCAGAGGCCAATTGTCCAGTTACAGCTTCAGGTAATGATGTCATATTCCCACAGTTTACAAACTGTTTACTCCCTCAATTCACTTTTGTTTACAGTTTTCAGGGCCTGAGTTGTGATGGTGACCTTGGTTCTCAGGCCTGGAAGGATTGTTTTGTCTGACCAAACGGTGAAGAGAGATTACTAACACTCTATATGGAGTTCAGAGTTACACACTAATGCAGTACAGGATCCAAAAAATATAAAAGCTAAAATTTAAGGCATCTTTATGAGACCTTCCAAAATACTACAGTAACAAAAAAATCCACCCTAATTTTTAAACATGAAATAAGATATCACATGTTGATAATAATTAGCCTATGTCTGAGTTTAAGATGAATTTTGTTACAGAAGAATTTCGTTAGTTTTAGTTTTGCTTTTAGTTCTGTTTTATTCTTGCTTCTCTGCCATTTCTCAGTTGGCCAAGTGTCTTTGGCTCATGAATATGTATACTAACAAAAGTGATTTTAAAAAAACCAGCTCTGGATCGCTGCAAGCTGGCAAATATAGCTGAATAATACTAATGAATAATATTCTGAGATTTCAATAAAACAACCTAAAAAGCTCAATTATAGATATCATTATAAGTGCATGCTTAGTACAAAGAGAGACCAAAGGAAGCTAAAATTGTTGTAAAGCTAAAAAAACAGTTGGCAGACATCAACTGTCACACAAAAAGGTAAGTTGAAAAAAAAAAACCACATTCATTTTATATCTGTGTCTAATCATGCACTCTATATATGTAGTAGGAGGCTTTAATGACTATTGCAAAACACTAAGTAGTAATTAGGAAATCTTCCAAACCTACTCAGTAGATTAATAGGTCTAGGAAACTCATATTGGAATGGACTCATAGTTGCTCTTCATGATTAGTTTCTGTGAACATAGTAGGCTTTAGTAAATGGAATAAATGGGTTTAATATATAACAGAATGAGTTTAAGGCTACAACAATAATGTTATAAATCAGAAGCATTAGAGTTGGTCTTGCTGAAAGCTAAAGTTTTTCCATGACTCTTTGTATTTGCAAGCAGAGTCAAACCCACACTTTTTCCCACTCCAGCATGTTTGAAAAAGTATATAATGTATATTAATGTTTTGCTTGTTTTCTAGTGGCATTGTTACTAGTCAAAATTAAACTTTCTTTTGTGCTGCATAACTAGTCCTCATGCATGTTTCTTGTACAAATTTTTTCCTGTCATTCAGAAGGAATCAGTATAATAAATAAGACATCCATAAAATGCTTTCTTCATTTGACATCATAGCTCTAGACTCCATGCCAATAATTCTCTATACCCATTATGCAGTGGATTATTAAGAAAAATAAGTAGTAGCCATTTTATTATATTTAAATTATTTTTACTTCTAGCAGAGAGCAACCTTAAAAATGTAAACTAAGTTATAGAACAAATAATGTCACAGTCTTAATGGAAAAACTTTTGAAGTCTAACTCTTAATAGCAGCTGAAGACAGTGAAAACGGCAAAATATGTTATTTCACTGGTGTTTAGAATGTGCCATGTCCCATTGCTATCAAAACATTCAGAGGTTGTAATGTGGAATCTATGACATGATCTTGGGATCAATATACAAATTTTTAGCATAATACTTTACCCTTAACAAAAAAATTTTTAATGGGTTTAGAAGGGTACAACTCTTTGGGAGGTGTTCCTAATTAGGAACAACTAATTCTACTTCACCTGATATCAGAAATGTTTCAAAACCACATCATGATGGTGTGAAAAGGGGTGGAATGAATACTGCTGAGTAATAAAGCCATTCAAATTCTGATTGAATGAGAACTGCACATTGAAAAAAAAGGTAATTTGGCATGTTCCATTGTTTTATGAGCCTTTTCAATTCTTCTTTAAGCAGAGGTTAGAGAAAGGTGAATAAGAATATTCCAGCATAATTTCTGACATTGTGGGCAAACTAGAATAATAAGAAGTCTATTTTCAGAAATAAACAAATCTCCAAGTACACTTTCCAGTGTAAAAAGTCCAGATACTTGTTGGGTAAATAAATGTCATGCATTTATAAATTTCCTGTCTTTGGTGCTTTGAAAAATATAGGATTATTGGAAAACAATAACTTGTGTCAAAGAAATAATCCCCAGTGCAATAAAATTTTTCCTTTGGAAACTAAACTTATGTAATCCCTCATCTGCCATATCTGATAATGCAATTTTTCACAGTGATGAATCATCCCATGTTAGTTCTTTCAACACTAAGGTGAGAGCTCAAACTCTACTAGCAAAACTAAACTGTATCAGTTTTAGGCTCAGCTTGGAGGTGGCCATAGTGATATATTTCATTTTTTATTATTATGGAAGTGAATCCAAAACATAACATGATGTAACATAGGGCTCTGAATACAGATGTACACTTATGATTAAAAGTGTAACAACTTTCATTAAAGATGATGTGATTCCTAGATTTTTTCAGAAACTGCATTCATGTTGTCCAAATGAATCATTATATCAATGAGTCCTGATGCTGCATCTTGGATATGACTATACTGTTTATGTAGCTACTATCAAATGTCCTTCTATCATGCAACAGGTAAGTAGGAAATAGCTGCCTCAAATTTCAGAGACAACCCTTTCGTTTTCCAAACCAGGCACTAAGACAGGAACAGGGGTCAGGAAAGAGTAATTTGCAAAGACATTTCTGTCGCATTTTCACTTCATAGCCCTGAATGTGAAAAACATTAATAATGTAAAGGGGCAGAAGATACTTTAATAAACCAAGATCTCAGAAGTTTCAGTCTCTGAGCAGTACAGTGTCATATCTTTTCCTCCATAAATTTCCTAGGTCTAAACCTTTCTGAGTTCAGGTTTTGAATGCATTATACATGCTTCCGACAAATTTCCCTAGCATATTGACATCAGGCAGGCTTCAATGAATGGAACATTTTATGAAACCAAGAGATTGACCCTGAGAGAACAGCAGAGTCTATGTGATCATAAGACACAGATGCGAACATCTGCCAATGAGGTCAAAGTAAAGGAGAATAATTTGATGTCAATGCTGAGAGCATAGTGAAGAAAGGTGGACATCTAGACTCTGTAAATGTCAAGCTATACTCATCAATGTGATGCATTCATGAATAGGGACTGATTTGAATACTGTGCAGGTGTTTTCCACACTTAGAAAACTCAACATCAGAGGTAACAAATAAACAAAAATCACCATGAATACTCCTACTAAGTAATAATGGTCATGGGGAATTTGTATCTGGATCACAAAGAACATGAATTTGATTTAAATTCAGGCTGTATTTCATGTGGGACACTTTTTTCAAACAACTTTGCCAAGTTTTGCATTGACTTCACTTTTCCAGGTGCAACCTGGTTCAGCTCATGGAAATATAGTGCTTGATATGCCTTATGAAATGCTTTGGAGGGCTGGAATCACATAGGCATTGAGCCCAGGTGTCTGCAGCCACCTTCCTGAAATGCCCAAAGTGTATACATCTTGTTTGCTCTCCATATGCAAAGGTTTTCCTTAACACGCCGTTTAGGTCATCAGCAAAACAAAAACAAAAACAAACTACCCCAAAACTATAAGAGATCCACACTGAGAATGGCCAGAGTGTATGGTGAAGAAAATGAGAAAATTTTTCTAGGTCCATAGAATAACCAAGAGACCGCTAGATAGAATTCCGTAGGCAGAAAGTAGGTGAAGCATTGTGTTTTAAAGAAAGCTGAAGAAACCCCAAAAGTCCAAGCCATTTCTAATGAGAAAAGATTCCTTCTTGTCTTGAAATCTTCTTCAAAGTCTGAGACCCTCCTAGCACTCTTCAGAATACCAATACACTATCTCTGACCAAGATCAATTTGTGGTGCAAAAGAGCAAAAACCTATCCTTCTGCAAAAAAAGTCATTGTATTGGCAAATGTCAGCCCGGTAGGGAGAAGAGAGATAGAAAAAGAAATTTATAATGAGAGAATTCCCTTTTTTTCTTTTCTGCTGCCACAGAGAAACAAAAAAACTCTATAAATACATCTCAAAAACAGAGTTATGGCAAATACATCACTGTTTACCTTACCCTTGAGCTATCTTTTCATTGAAACAATTGGACCTTTCAAAAAGACAGAATGTGTACTTTTTCCCACCTCTAGTTTCTAGTTTCGTAGGTTATGTATGTCTTTATTTTCCCATCCTCAGCAGACTCAAATGTCTCCTAAGAATTTAGACCTTTGTGTTTCTGTTTAAATACTTTGCATATAAGTGATCAGAACCATAAACAATAGTACAAAGATAATTTATTTTTTAGGCTAGTAGTCATATGTAGCTGTGCCTGTTTATAACAATTTACCCACCTTATCACCAGCATTAATTTTTTTTGCAACTGAATGAACACAACAACTCTCAGGTCAACATCCCATTACCAGTATTCTTATAGCTCATCATCACTGCAATTGATCAGGACTTTATTGAAAAACCTTGTTATTGGTGCTCAAGTACATGAGTTTGCATTTTATGCTCTGGAACTTTTGATTCTTTTTCTATCCCTTGTCTACAAGATCATTGTATGCCTCTCAATTTGTATTTTCCTAAGTAATAGTACCACTTAGTTACCACACGCCTGCACTTTTCACCCTGAAATTTGCAGCCAGTTCTTTTCTTTCTAAGCTGAACCTTTGTTGAGGATTTCTGCATGAGAAGTAGAGCAGAGGACCTGGTAAAAATGCTGGTCCTTTGCTGCCTGAGCAAGGGAAGTGCAACCTAGTGCCAGGTCCACCACAGTAGTGGGGCCAGGAATGAAGACATGGACACTGCTCCTGTAAATCTGAATATGAGAAATGTCTGTAAAATATTGCTTTTCATATATGAAGAAATATTGCTTTCATATATGAGTGGGTTTAAACTTTGGGTTTTGTTTTTGTTTTGTTTTTAATGTAAATGCAGTTCATACTAAGTAGGCAGTAACCCTTTTAACTTAACTTCTATTTCTGGGTTTAGGAGGACACAAATGTGTTATGCGGTGCTCCAGAGTTGAAAGGACATGAGTGAGCAAGAAAATGGGAATGATGGAATAATAGAATCATTGAGGTTGAAAAGAACCTTCTGGATCATCAAGTCCAACTGTCAATCATGTGCAACCAACATGTTCACCTTTACACCAGGTCTTCAAGTACCATATGTACATGTTTTTTGAACACTTCCAGGTGACAACCATCATTTTGCTGGGCTGTCTGTACCAATGCTTTACAACCCTTCTAGTGAGAAAATTTTCTTAATATCCAATCTAAACCTTCTTCAGTGCAACTTGAGGCCATTCCCTCTCGTCCTGTCACTCATTGTCTGAGAGAAGAGGGTTACCCCCACCTGGCTACACCCTCCTTTCAGGGAGTTGTAGAGAGTGATAAGGTCACCCCTGAGCCTCATTTTCTTCAGTCCAAACACCCCCAGCTCCCTCAGCTGATCCTCATAAGAGTTGTGCTCTAAGCCCCCTACACAACAACCACGCAACAACCTGTGGTCATTAGGTCTGCTTTGACCAGGACCACACAATTTGGAGAGGAGGGCCATCATGCAAATGAGGTTTCTTATTCCCTTCCCAAAGCTCCTGCACTCCTAGTCCTGTCCCTTTTATAGATGCTACATTCCTTTATTTTGCTGCCAGTAGTGTGACAGTCAGGATGCATCCTCTATCTATTTCACCTACATGATTTGAAATCTATTTAGTCTGAAATAATCTTACAAAGCAGAATATTCAGAATATTTTCAAGAAAATGCCAAGCCACAAGGGAGATAATTCACCCCTCAGTATATGCTGTTGCAGTTTCCTTTTTAGTTTCTTCACCCCCTCATCATTCCCATCTTAATAGCCATCATCTCCATATTATGTGCTGATTTACTTTAGGACACTGTAGGAAACACTTTGCGTTGATAGATTAGGTCCACTTTATTAACCTTGTCAAAGAAATCAGTTATCTAATATATAAAAAAAGTATTAAATTAGTCTCACACAATCTACTTCTGGTGAAACTGCACTATATTTTATTATTTTCATTTGTTTTCGTGCCCTTGGCTCTGCTTTTCTACAAAAACCTTTTTAAGGCTTTACACAGTACTGAATAAAATCTGCATTAGAAAGAACACTCTCTTTTCCTTCCACAGACCACCTTCACTCTCTTGGTTAAAATATAGATACTATTTTGCCATTGCCCCATGCTAACCTTTATCAAAATATTAAATTTCGTGGTGTGTCAAAATTGTACTTACGCAATTTTTACTAATGCTTCCAATATTCTACAGCAGTTTCTTCCCCCCACCTCCAATTCCCCAATGCCCCTTCACAATGCAGTGTAAGTTGGGTCTGTATGTCAAATGTTGCAAAACACTCAATCCCACTTTCTGTACAGATTTCTGCTACAAAATCCATCATTCAACAACCAGAAGTGCAGGTTGTTTAGTGAAAAGCACACAGAGTTGTAGGAGATTCTTTTACCCAGAGTGAACCACCAAAAATAAGACAGAATCTGACAAAATTTGTCTGCGAGATTTTCACAAAAATCAAAGCCAAGATTTTTGCAAGATTGAATTATCAGAGTCTCACAAGCCTGTAAAGAGAAATAGCTAACTTTAGAGCACTGATTATGCATTTGCAGTTACAAATTTTCTGTCTAGAACAGCATCTGTGGTATGCCACTTTTTTGACCTGCTACTTACCTCATACACACAATGTGAATCTGGGCCAGTTTTATTAAAAGGTTGTGATACTCACATCACAACTGCAACCTAACATCATTAGAAGTTATGTGTCAGACTGATTTGCAGTGGAGAATCAGTAGTGTCAGTAGAAAATATGAAGAGAGAGTTTATATATATTTTGGCTAGTACTTTATAATGCATTGTCTATAATGAAGCTAAAAATCTCTCAACTTTTAAGTGTAGCAAGCAAGTATATACACAGATAAAATATGATCTTACAGCCATTTCAAATGAAAGACTTACCATCAGTAAAAATGTTTTGAATGTGGGCCTATATACCTTTATTTTCCTCATTATTTCTGATCTACATCTGTAACAAGAAATTATTGCACTTAAGAAGAAGCATAATTTATGTGTAACATACAATATTCAGGAAATTAAGATAACATAGTCTTCTAGTCTTTCCAAATAGCAACAAAATGCAGTGTTTTAGGAATATAAATATCTGGAAATTAATCTAAAACAAACTTTTATGTAGACTCTTTTCCCTGTCACTTCTAACCAATTTACAAAGGATTTCTATAGAGATTTTTTTCTTCTATGAATCTTGAAATGTCATCATCATATTTACAAGCTCCTAAAGGATCATAAACATGTATTAGAGCAATGTTAAAACAGTGAGACTCATTCTTAACATTTCCCTACATTTCCCTACAGTTATTTTCACTTGCTTACAAACTCTGCAATAAGTATTTTTAAATCAAATTTCAACCTTTTCTTCCTAATTTGCACTAACCTTGAAGGCATGAATGAAGAGGACTGAGAATGGCTCACTCATTGCTGACCTGAACTAAGGAAAAGTTATGTATGTTCACTTGCCTTACAGCTGGAGAGAGAGTACAGAACTCCAGCATGGCTGGTCCTAAAACAGGTAGACAAAAATGCTTAGAGCCTGCGTTTCTCAGAGAGTGCCAAAATGCTTTAGATTGTACTTCAGGGAATTGTGGACCAGGGATTGCCCTATAAAGAGAAATAAATATTATATTTTGTAATATTTATTACAAATAATATGACTAATTTATTATAACTAACATTGCTCTTTGTTGATCAAAAGGTTCTGTAGGGACTTCCCAGGGAAATGCTGCGAAGAGCAAATAGTGGATCCTCCTTAAAGAACATCCTGGGAGCATTGGCCTAATCAGAAATCAGAGAAAAGAAGGCAAGATATGTTTCAGGGTGAAAGATTGTGAACTGAATAGTTTTGACATATTAAACCTCTGCTACACAAATGGAGGTCAAAAAGAAGAAAAAGAAAAAAATAATTTAAAAAATATTACAGAAGTGATATATACAAACCACCCCCCCCCCCCCCCCCCCCCCCCCCCCCCCCCATATTCAGATAGAAATTCTGCATGAAGATTTGATCCCATAAAAAGAATGAATCTGGTATCAGGAGGTTCCATTAAATATATTTTTACTTCTTGGTTGTCTCCTCAAGCTGATTACAGTAGTACCACAATGTGTTTTGCTTGGAAATTAAAAATGTTGCAATGGAGAAAATAAATAAGTATTTTCAGCAGGTCTGTCAGGTTGGTTTGCTCTAACCCTTCATTTTCTTTTGAGCTCCAGCATGTATTTTTTATCAGATTTTTCCTCTTAATTTCTCCAGTACTAAGCTATCTCATGGTATGCACTGTGCTAGCACTCACATTAAAAACACTAATTTTCAAGGATTCTTTACTGAGCTGTAAAAATTTGCTCTAGGCAGACACTTGCCTCCAGGCTGTGATGCAGAAGGAGTCTTGTGCAATCTCAGAGGCCATTTTATGACATTGTTTCTTTTCTGCAAGTGCTCCAACCTGAAAGTTCCAGAAGTTTAATTTTTGTGTCCTAATTGGCTGAAACACTGCAGAGTTCTGTCTAGTTACTCCAGGGATTCAGAGGAGTTTTCTGTCAAGGAACACCAGCCAGCTCAGAGAATCCTAAACTGGGCCTTTCTGACTGCAAAACATGCTTATGTACCTTACAACCACATTTCAAATCAACCTGCCTCACACTACTTTGAGGTAGCCCAGATGTCCACAGTGACCTGCCTTAAAAAGGCCCTGATTTACATAATTGAGCCTGCCAGCAAATACACTTCTCCTGTCAGAAACAGATTCTTAAACTTGCTGTACTCTGGACAAACTTTGCTTGCAGACAGAGATTAGATTTGTGTATGGGTGAGAAGCTAACGATTTGGGAAGTGTAAAGTCCTCCCAACAAATGTAAAAAAAAAATCAGAAACCATTAGAAAAATGAACAGGAAAATAAGTTATGAGAAATTATTGATTTAATATCTCTCTGCTTTGTTTTAATTGTCTAAGGCTGTGTTATAATGCTTTTGACTGAGTAGTCTCAAATGTAGGACAGCACTGAGCAAGAGCTTCTAGATAATACCATGAGGATTTTACAGAATCTGCAGAGAGGGGGTTGTGACAGATATTACCTTATCAACATTATACTAGGTCCAGGGTTAATCACAGTAGGAACGTCATGAAAAATTATTTGGGGGTGCCCTCTTCTTGGCTGGGGTGGATTTAATTTTCTCCTAGCAGCCCATATACTGCTGTGCTTCGGTTTCAATATAAGAATTGTGTTCTATATTGGTCCTTCCATTGATATGATAGCATAATGTATAGTGAGACCACCTGTGATATGACAACGCACACTTGTACTGCTCTTCACTCTTCAGAGGGAGGGAGGGAGGGAGGCAGGAAGGAAGGCAGGCAGGCAAGGCAGGCAAGGCAGGCAGGCAGGCGGGAAGGCAGGCAGGAGGGAAGGAGGGAAGGGAAGGGAAGTTCCGGGAAGGGAAGGGAAGTTCCGGGAAGGGAAGGGAAGAGAAGTTCCAGGAAAGGAAGTTCCGGGAAGGGAAGGGAAGAGAAGTTCCAGGAAGTTCCCGGAAGGGAAGTTCCGGGAAGGGAAGTTCCAGGAAGGGAAGTTCCGGGAAGGGAAGTTCCGGGAAGGGAAGTTCCGGGAAGGGAAGGGAAGTTCCGGGAAGGGAAGTTCCGGGAAGGGAAGGGAAGTTCCGGGAAGGGAA
>VZUI01005258.1:0-61677 GCA_013401135.1 Cettia cetti | reverse complement strand
CTCCTCTCCTCTCCTCTCCTCTCCTCTCCTCTCCTCTCCTCTCCTCTCCTCCCTTCCCCAATGTTTTATATCCCCAGAAGGCTTGTTTGAGAGTTGGGGATGTTTGATGATAACTAGAAATATTGCAAGTTCTGTAAAAGAGGAGTATTGTGTGCTATGCATATTTAGTAAAAGACTATTTGAAAGACAGTTAGTTTACCAATAGGTAAAAGTGATTTTGAAAGAAGTGATGGTTAAGAAAACCTAGCACTTGCTCTCAGTTTCTAAAGATCAAAATTTTTTAAAAGTCCAGTAGATAAACTGGAAAACAAGATGTTTTTCTATGTAAGACATAGCTAGACATGGAAGTTCCTTAAGTATGCTACTGAAAGAGTAGGAAATGAGAGGAAGAACAGAGTAATTTCACAGTTTGGAGCTCAAAAGCTTATCAACACGGGGAATGCCTCCCCACAGACCAAAAATCACTGTATTTCTGCTTCATGAAAACCCTAGATGCTCAAAATACAGCATTTAAAGAAAACATAAGGAACAAGAAAAATGTCATCACAATGCAGGTAGCAGGCATGTCTGGACACCAGAACTGGAAGACAAACTGAGCTCTTTGGGGGTTGGAAGATCATTGCCCTGGTTTGGGGGTGCAGTATCTGAAACACCATTAAGGGTCTGCTGCAGAAAGCATGCAAGCCTAGGAATAAGAGGAAGATTTTTTTCCAAGTCAAAAATTGGTACTAAAAAAGCAAACACAGCACTACCCCAGTGGAGAAACAGTCTATCATTGGGCAGTCTTACCTCTCACTTGGCATCTCCACAGCAGATTACCTCATCTTGGCTACTTTGGCTGTCGAAGAGCAGAGGCAGAAACATGTTCCTAAGGTCACATGCAGACTTAGAAGTTACATTACAGAGTACCTGCATTGCAGCCAGCAGTAAGCAATCTCTGTCCATGTAAGTTTGCTTCCAAGTTGCCATGTGTCCAGCACATGGGGGATACCCTGGGGAATCAACACACTTACGGGCAGAATCTGCAGGAACACACACAAGAGGAAGTGTCAAGAGCAGTGAAAAACTCAGCCCTAATCATCTGTGTGTCTTTCATAGGCTTGAAACAGAATTTGTAAACATGGAGCTCTAACACCCCAGCTGTAGCAGGGTCTTGGTGGGACATCCTCCCTCTGAAGGACAACTGTGCTGCTGAGTGACTTCCTCCCTGCACACAGAGGTTGGGCCTTGACTAAAAATGGCTGGCACAATGTTAGCCCATGCTGCCCTGCATGACCAGTCTATTCCATCTGGGGAAAGGTCACAAATCAAAATGATGACAGGGGTTTACACTCCCAGGTTCCTCACAACATGGCTAACTACAAGAACAGAAGTCAGCAGGGAGCAGCACAGGGCAAACACACCCTGAGGAAGCAGAGAATGGTGCCCAGGTAGATGGCTGAGCAGGAAATTAATCTAACCTTTTATTCCTGAAGCCACTGCATTCATATTTGCTCAGGAAAAATTGCCAAGGGGGTCCAAAAGCCCTTCAGTGGTTCTTATGGTCAGACAGGACTTGAGACTAGGAAACAGTGATGCTACCCATCTTCACCCACAAAAGAGAGAGCAGCTGCAGCTTTGGGGGCCATTCTCCCCTTCTCACAGGGATGGGGCAGAGACAGCCTCGGGATACCCACGTGAGCTTTTGTTGAGGAGCAAGGAGAAGGTCAAGCTGCTGCTGGACAACGAGCAAAGTGAAGAGCACTTTGAAGGGTAGCTTTGTAATGTTTTTTACATTACTCTGCTGGCTGGACGGCAGCATGGAGCATCTGTTTCCAGCTACAGAACTGCTCATGGAAAATACTCTGGTGATGGCAAAGACTCCCTTCCCCCTCCCCAAAGCCTCCCCCCAAACCACACAGTGCTGGATTGCAGGCCTCACTGCTCAGGGCATTTTGCCTGTAATCACTGGCAATAGACTTAGACATGTAGTCCAATTATGTCCCAAAATTTGTGATTATAACAGAATGATTTATGCTGCAAATGAGAGAGCTAATGGGTCACAAGACTTGTCTTCTTGTGTTTCTATTTGTTTCCCTAGTGTTTTTTTCCTCTTTCACTTTTGGGGAGTTGGAGTTTGGGTTTTGTTGCTGGTTTGGGATATTTCCTGTCAGAGGAGCTGCTTCCTCGTGGCTCGACTGTACCAGGCAATAAGGAGGAGGCCTGCCAGTGGGAAGCAGTGACTTGATGTGTCTTGTACAGTTAATTGGTTTTAATTTATGGGCTGTAAGCAGATGGTGGCTGCAGCACATAAAAGATTCTTTAGGAAATAACACATAGATTTTTCCCTCTGGTGCCTGAAAATATTGCATCCTGAATAAAAAGTTAGAGACTGCACAGCCCAGCATCAGCACTGTGGCAGCACCTGTGTACAGCTGATGAGCCTTAGGATCTGTTGTTTTCCAGGGCTTTTGCTGCATGAAGGCAGCTAAAGAAAAGCACAAGAGCTCCAACGAAATCAGAAAAGCTGATGACAACAGATGCTTGCTCCCTCTCACCCTCTCCACACTGTCTCCATATCTATTTATCTTCCTTGAACTGGTGAGAAACCTCAAAGGAAAAAGAACAAAGTAAAAGCAAACAGAATCTTGGAAAAGAAGAAGAGCTGCTGCTATGAATAAAGTATGCCAGATGGGAAAATCACAGCACAGAAATGCAGTGTGAATCACTACAGCAAGAAATGGGGCTCTTCTGGTATACCTGGACCACCGAAGGCAGACGTAGTTGCAGACACCATGTGTCAGAAGATTGGCATATACTATTACTATTACTAAATATTTCATCACAGGTCACTTGGAACATCTGGTTACAGAAAATGTTTGCAGGAAGACTGAGCAGCTCTCTGGATCTCACTGCTGACAACTGTAGAAAGACAGATAAAACCTTTAATTCTGCTCATGACATGAGGACCCCATCAACATCTTTCCACCCGAAACAAACTTGGCATGGAATGCTGCAGGTGTGAAATTCTACTCAGGTTCAAGTGACAACCTTACACATTCATAAGCCAGCCATTACGTACTCACTTCTAGTTTATACACAAATTTCTGGAGGATAGGGAAGCATCCCTGTGCATTTGCCCCAGTCTCACACTATTCCCTGGCTTTGAGTACGAGTAATGGCAGGGCTCATCTTGCTGGGCTGCGTGAACCTCTGTTCTGACGACTTGTTTGGTCTTATGTTCCTGTAAGATGCATCTTATGGCAAGTCTGGTCAATTATTGGTAGATCATTTCCACACCTCCTCTAAGATCCTCCTTCTGTGAAAGAGCATATCAGATGTTACCTACACAGTGGTTTCCATCAATGTAGTAGCTATTAAGTGTTTTAATTAATCTGATTGAGCCAATGAAAACTTATACACAAGCAGAAAATGCTATAATACTCTATTTGAACTTTGAACTTTTTTTTTCATCAAATGAAATCAGAATAAGCCACTCTTTACTCCCAGTAGCCTTCACCTATGCTGCCCTATATAGCCACACCTGCTAAAATATGCACTGTTAATTAATCCCTGGTATTTTGCATGGAGAACAGGCCTTTCTTGCAGCTCCTTGGGGATGCTTTGTTCAGCACCATGAAACCACAGCTGCAGCTATGGATAGAAATTCTTGAGACACTGTACAGAGGTGATACAATGTTAGGGTCTATCTAGGATGCCACTGCATGCAACCCCTCCCTGGTTGTTGGGGGTTGAAATACTGCAGCACTGACACTCTGCATTCATGCCTCAGATTTGAGGAGGTGGAGAGACATCTTTTACCTGGAAAGGCTGCTTGGAGTAACAGAATGCCTTTGAGGGATCCAGTCCCCCATATGGGATGAGTACTTTGTTCCACTGCAGTAAGGAGAGCAAACCTAACTTGGATTTTGGACTGGTTTAGAATACAAGTATAAATAGGAATTATACCCAACACATACTTCACTCCTTGCAGTGACAGAATGTGCTTAAAATTGTTCTTTCCATTTGTCTGTCCCTGCTTCCAGTAAAATGATTCAACCTTGCACACAATTGAGAGCTTGAACCTTGCGGGGGTTATTTTATGTGCACATGTTTGCAGAGATGAGAATCTCTTCTGGCTGTAAGGCCATACTTGATGTTTGAAACAAAATCATATGGAAAATATATTGCAAAGAACCATATTGGGAATCTTAAAGCTTCAAAAATACAGTACTTAAAGCAGCTGACTTCCATTGAAGGACAGTGCCGAAGAAGTTGGTAAAGACTTGTATTCCAAAAAAATCTCCAAATGGAAGACAACTCCCTTCATAATCCCAGTTTGATGTTAACCAGCCTCCTAACACTACAAGCAATATATACCTTAAAGTCAAAGCAACCAGCTTTACCAGGTCAACACTTTCAAGCCACCTTTGTGCTCAAGAAAAGAAAGCATTGAAAACCTCCTGGGCACAAAGAGCAGCACTGTGCCAGTCCATACCATCAAAGTGGAGCAAAAGCACAGTTTTTGTTGGCAGCACTTTGTGTAACTCACTGCTCAGTGCCTGTCGCTCCAGAGCAGAGCACAGCCTCTGCGGGCAGGCTGCTGGGGAGCCGAGGGATGGTGCTTTTGCCCATTGGTGGCACAGATCCATCCATGTCCTTGTCACCTGCAGGTGGGACAGCTGCCTTGGCCTCCCCCAGGCTGCAGCTCTAGAGCAGTGGGGGCAGAAGCTGGTGGAGGCTGAGCCATGTCCCTGCCCTGGATGCAGAGAGAGGGGAGCACAGCCTAGGAGTCCCTTTCCCACAGGCTGGGTTTCTGGGAGCAGTGTGGTCTCCATCCAGGGACTCCTGCCAGCACTGCTGTTTTCTCTCTGGGCTCCTCTTGGCTTCATCCTGTGCAGCTGTGCTCTCCACATCAGAAGGGACTTTTCACAGAAAAGTGAAATTAGAAAAAAGTAAAGATAGTTGAATGCATTTTGTTTCACCAGAGAGACTGTTTGTGGTTAGCAAATAGACATGAAATGTTATAACATAATTTCTAACAGTACCCTATAGAGATGACTTGTCTGTTAAACATGAAATAAAACTGGCAGGAAACCACCATATTGACTTAATAAGGCATAACATTAACTGACACCAAAAAGCAACTTAGTTAAGAAGTAGAAAATTTTACAACCTCAGTTATTTGAAAAATACAGAGATAGAACAGCAATTAAATTGAAAGTGATCATTAGGGTGATTTGCACTATTCAGTTCATTGCAATTAAACATGATGCCAGGAATGCATTGGGTTAGAATTTCTTTGACTCCATTATTGTCCTGACTAGTTGTGATCAAAAAAATATTAAAATACTAACTGGCAGTTGAAAACCATACACTGTTTGGCAATATTCATTTAGAGATATTTCTAGCTGAGCCAATTAAGGCTTCAGAGTTTATGGAGCACACATCTTCCCAGTCCATAATGGTACACACATTCTTGACATACTCTGTGGCTCCTACTGGGTAACTAGAGGTACTGCCTGGGTCTAAGTGAGGCTCTGGAAGCAGGTATTGTTAATCCTTTGTGTGTTTTAACTGGGATTTTGCAAGAACATCTGTGCCCCCAAAAAGGTGAAAAATACAGTAAGGTGCTAAGCTAGAAGATGGTTTCTAGTTCACACCTATGTCTCTGTACCATGTTTACCCTGGTCCTGACTTAGCTCCTTGTGCCATGGGGCCCAGAAGAACCTCACAGTCTTTGCTGTTCTGCCTGTCATGAGTAGCTTTGTGGGAAATCACAGGATACTCAAATGGCCGGTGAGGTGGATCAGTGTGAAATCACAGAGAGGTCAATGTCACTTGTTCATGCTGAGAGCAAGCCCTTGTGACAGTGCTGCTCCTACTTCTTTAACTGCAACACCACAGCCCCAACTTCTGAATGTTTGTGTGGGGAATCTAGGGAAAGCAGATCATCTCCTGATGACTGTCAGCAAAGGGCTGGTATAACTTTACCTTGAGGTGGTGCACGATCTCAAGGTATACTATAAGGGCCTATCCCATAACTGGGTGGGCCCTGACCCTGTTCCTCTCTATTCTCCCCACTGTCTGAGGTGTCTCCTTTTTATCACATCTCTTCTAATAGCACAGTTAGCCATTTGCTCACTTTTAGATGTACAGCTTCCCTGAGAGAGTCAGCAATTACCCCTTTTCTTGCTAAAGACAAGCACAACCCATGTTGGTGTGTCAGGGTTGCTTGCAGCTGCCTCTTTGCCTGGCTGATGCAATGCTTCAAACACTCCTGGTGTGCAACAAGAAATACAGCTACTGTAAACTTTCTTCCAGTACCTAGACAGCCACAGAAAGAGAGAAAGGTGGGAGTTTTTGGTAGTGGTGTGTTTTTAAAGAGTGTCTAGTCCCATAGATTATAGCAAGTACCTAGCTAAGTCTTGTAAGTGATAAAATATTAAAAGGAAATTAATTAGGAGAACAAAGTAATTATATGGAGTAAATATATAAGAGCACTTGATTCAGACTTCCTCCTTAAACTCTAGAGTTATGGTGCCATTTGGCTTAAGATAGAAGGCTTCAAATGCCAACACACAAAGTTTTAATATGCTTTTTCCCTAAGGCTAAACTAAAGAAAAATTGGCTGCACTTTCCTGGAGTTAACAGGTCACATTTATCATGCTGCCACTTATGCTCAAGAACTAGCAATTTAACTGTTCCTAACTGGCTTGGTTCAGCCCTCCTGAAACTGAAGATGGGTTGAGGTTTTTACGGAATCTTATCTGCTGGAAATGACTAATAGTAGAATAACACAGGACTACAATCTTGGCATTATGGAAAGCTGGTGAGATCCTATCCCCAAATTCTCCTTAAATGCTGCTGCTAATTTCAGCAGTGTTTGTGTTATTACTAGGATTTATATATATAGGTCCCAGATAAGTTAACCACGAAGAAAAAGATAATTGACAAATTCTCTGCTAGTCTTCTGAGTTGTTTTTTCCCCTCCTGGGATCAAAATTTCTTTAGAAAAAAGATGATTATTCTCTCCCCGCAGCTATAAATTCCTCAGCCAGCTCCTCGGTTACTATGCAGTCTGCTGGGCATATTCCAGAATTATTTCTGAAGTTTTCTCAAACTTCCATATAAGTCCAAAAATTCCATAGTCCTGCTCCATGCCAGCATGACAGTCGACCCTTACTGCTTGGTATAAATTCTTGAAACACTCAGTTCCGCCGATGTGGAGCAGCCAGCTAAATTAAGGGTACAAAATCCACATACTACTTTGGGAAAGTGATGCAACGATAATCACATCCATCTCTCCAGAAGCTTCAGTTCTTTGTTGCAAACCAAGCTGCCCTAGAAACCATGGGGGCAGAAAGCACCCAGCCATCACCATGTAGGAAGAGGTGTTGGGAGGCAGTTACAAAAAGAGTGGGGGAAACATCCAATATCTGTGCAAAAATCAATGAATGGTACAAAACAAAATAATGCTCCTCCACTGGAGGCAAATAAATCACTCCCAGCCTCAAGTCAAGCATGACTTGAAGCATTTTATTAAAATAGATGCAGCATTCTCAGCATGGTGGTGTCCACAGTGAGGGCATCCTACCAGAGCCTGGTGTCCCAGGCATGGTGTGGCTCCCACGCCTACCACAGGCTAGATGTGCAAGGCCAGTGTCTGCTCATGGCCTGTGTGTCCCTGTTCCCTGCTAAAAGAACAAGTTAGCCAACAATAACAGTTTTTGTTTTGTTGCCATCTCAGTAGACACTCTAATAGAGCTAATAGGAAAAAGAAACCTCACCAGAGAAGGGAAAGGTCAGAAGGCTAATAAAATAAATGCAGCTATTGTGTGATCTCTTGGCAATTCATAAGGGAGGGTAATTTTCTCCTTTTTTTTTTCCCTCAGCAGCACGAGAATCTTCTAATGAATCCAAAATGAAATTTCAGCTTTCATACAAAGTTTATTAGTGACAGTCACACCACAGCAGATTTAGGAATATTAGAGATGTAGGTTTACACTTGTTAGATTCCCCCCTCATTTAATCTCTCTAGGGTTTTCTGAGTTTTTCTTCCAGTCAGCTCTGGCTATCAAAGAGAAGCAGTGTCATACATGACAAAATGTTGGCCAAAGAGGTAATTTTGCACCAAGAGTCCTGTGTTGTTCTTGAAGGGTACAGCTGGCCAGCTGCTGCCCTTTTAATAGCACTGCCCATCTAGGTAATTCATGGTTGGTGGCTCTTTAATCTAGCTCTTTAATCAATCCTCTGTTTATAATCAAATACCTGCTGAAGCGTTTGGCTGTTCAAGGGCTTTGAGTCAACAAAACACAGTTTGATAAATGATTTTCTTCCAAGCACACTCCTCTCCAGCACTATGTTGACACCATGGCACTGCTGGATTCAGAGACTGCCATTCCTGAGCATCTAAGTGTACATACACACCTTGTGTCCCTGAGAATCACAAGCAACACACATAGCTGGAATTTGATCCCCTCAAGTGACACACATGGCTGGAATTTGATCATCATAGTGGTACCAAAATCACCACAGTGCTGGAAAAGATATCCTTGTGGATACGGGATTTAAATGCAGCTGCTGTCCCCTCTCTAGGAAGGTTGTGCCTGTGCTCCTCGGCCTTCCAGGAGGAGTCAGCAACAGCAGCCTGGGATGAGTGGGCACCCAGGGAAGCTCTAACTGGTACGCCGGTGCCTGCCCTGTATGCAGGCAGGACATTCAACCAAGGCAACAAATCCTCTGATGCTGCCAGCCTTTGCCTCTTATACACAGTGGAGAGGGACAGATGTGACTCTGAAGCAAGGCAGCTGCCGTAGAGGATCTGAACACAAGCTATGGTATAAGAAATAGCACAGCACAGAACAAGCTCAGGGAGAAAGTAGTCCGAAAGGCTGCAAAATAAGTTGCACGGCCTCACTTAAGGAGGTTTGTTCCCAGGAAGCCCAAGAGGAGGCCACCTGCTGCAATGACACACTCTCAGATCTGCAGAAGGATGCACTCAGGCCAGCCCTCTTCCCTGCTATGGACTCCTACAGAGCCATCAGCTGAATCAGCAGCATCTGCAACCTCCCTAACAGCCCAAAGACACTGCCTAGTTTAAAAACCTATCAAACACAGGAGAAGGCTACATCCTGCCTTCTTGTATGGCAGGCTGATGCAAGAAAACACCCAGGCCCCATGCCTTGGGACGGAAGGAGGGCAGTGTTTTGGTGTGATACAATTCCCTTCCCAGCACACTAGAAGAGAAATTCACGGTACTAGAGAGGAAAACCCAACTGTCATTTCAGCCATCCCCCTACAGCAGTGGAGCTGTTTCCTAGGCAATGTTTGTTACTTTAAAGGGTCCACTTTTTGGCTTTTCACATCAATCATTACTGAAGTTATGTCAAGATCACAAAAAAACCCAACACACATTTATAGTCTCATCTGGTATATATGCTCCACGGGTAACCATATATCCTGCCTCAACTTAACTTTACTTCTAAAGTTAATAAAAACAACAGCCTGAGATTCTCCACAGAGTTAATGGGATGCTGTGATTAATTAACAGGATATTAAGCATCACTCAGAGGTGCTTTTTACCCTCTGCACACAGCTCTGGTGAAGGCAGGACAAGGAGAGATGTAAGTACCAGGCTGATGGCTGACAACCTTTCATTCAAAGGGATGCTGAAAATAAAGCACGTGCATAGATCTGCTACAAGAAAAATTTCATCTTTGGTTGGAGTCCCTGTTCATACAATTGGTGACAGAGCATGAGAGTTAAACAACTCTCTCAGTTAAACAAAACAAACCATGGGAATACAAAACTAGTGTGTGAACAATCTTAAGTTTTTAGTCCAAATAAAAAACTATTGTTCATCCTGTATAACCTATCCTCTTGGAATCCCAGGTCTCCTGCCTACATTAGTAGGACAGCTCCTTAGTTCTCCCTGAAAGTTTCCTATCCAAACTCTTCCTTCTATGGAAAAAAAAAATTATATTACATCAGTGTGATTGAGAGGGAGATTAGTTATTGCTGCCTCTAAAAGAAGAGATAATTTTTTTTTCTGAGGCTCTCTTGTATCACACAGAATTGGTTAGCCTTGGAAAACCTGGTAATTCCATACACTTAAGTGCAGAGGCTCAGACTGGACACAGACATCTTTCTCTACTGGGTTACACACATTAGAAAGAAGAAGGAAAGGATTTGATCAAAGCTGTCAGCTTCTGCAAGGAGAGAGAACTCAACTTCTCATCAAGGAGAAAGACAAAGAATAAACAAATAATGTAGAAAACAAGAAAGGGAAGAAACAGGTTAAATTTACAGGCTTTAAAACAAAAAGAAACACTGTGATCATCCAATTAGCTCCAAATAAATAGGTAGTTAGTTCCTCTACAGCTGTAACCACAGGTGTTTTCAGAAAAAACCCCACTTACTTGTATGATAATACAGCAGTATTTTACCAGCATCACCAATTCACATTATGGGAATATACTCCTACATCCTGTTCCAGATGCTGGATGTGGACTTTTGCAAAAATACCTCAGATATGGTTAATACATTCACTAGAGAATCTCAGAAGAATATGGGGTTTCCCAAATCTCTTTGTTAGAGAACATATATTGCTATTTAATCTACTTCTAAGTCAGCATTCCTCTGAGGAAGAACTGTCTCAGATTTTTCTGCAAGCTCTCATGATCATGGCAGTATTTATGGCTGTGCCTCAGGGGAGCAAGCAGACAGTTTCATCCATCCAACACACAGCCATCAGTTCCCGGACCCTACTTACACAGAGGGTTCTTTTAATACTAATTTTATCTCAGGCCAAGGGTTCAGGCAATGACCTTCTAGACACCACCAATAATTGCTTGGGCTGTTATGCCACATTCAATTTCATAACCTTAATTTGCTAAATGGTACTGAAAGAAGAGTGAGAAGCCACGAGGTCACAGCTGTTCTAATCCAGCATTATCAGTCAGACATTATTCACAGACCATTGTCATGCTGCTGGGTATCCTAAGGACTCTATCAGTTCCCAATTAAAAAATACAAAACACATCTCAAGATACTCAAATCTTCTCCAAATACATACAAATCTGATGTGTTTTCAGAAAGCAGCAGTGTTTTTTCTGGTCTCTGCTGCTCCTGTTCCTTCTGAAATGTATTGATGCCCTATGTCTTAAGGAAATTGCAATTGAAGTTTCCTGTAGGACTTGTTAAGAATGAAAGTTTTATGTGCTGAGGATGCAGGACAATACCAGCAAGCATGACCTCAAGGACTTCTGCATCTCTAGAGATGTGTTGAGATTTGCCTGATAGAGAGGTCTGTGGAATGCAGCAGGCTTTTTATTCCATTACACTCTTGGTTATGAACACCACATATGAACAATTCAACATAAAACAGAGAGAAATATATTTGTTCAGAATTGAGACCTCTACATGCTGACATATGTGAGAGCTCAAGAAGCAGATGGAGTTATCATTGTCTGTTCTCTCTTTTGCCACATGGCAAAGAAAGTGACATAAACTGGATTGTTTTGTTTCTATGGAAATAAATACCATCTCCTACTGAAAGTGCTCTTCTCTGCCTGTGTAGATCGTGGCTTAACATACAGCTGTCTGATGGATTCATCCAGCTGTGTGCTCTGTTTGGGTCATGAGGATCTAGGCCATGAGACTGCTGTCCCTCAGAAAAGGTGGATGTTGGAAGCTGGAATGTCAGCACATCAGACCATAAACCCCACAAGCAGCTGCTGGCGCTTCTGGGAGCTTTTCCTTTGGTGATAAGGAGCAGCAACTTCTAAAGAGAGCAGAGGGTCCCTACATATGTTAATGCTGCCCACTTTCATGTTAGTTCAGTTTGAGAGTGAAAATAATGTGGCAATTGGATATCATCTGGTCTCTGTTATTTGTCATTTCTTCCTTAAAATTACTGCTAATAAGGCTGGGGCATGCTTGATAATCCTTGACTGAAACCTGAGAATTTGACAGATGGTGGCAATGGAGGTGACGGGTCATTTAGAGTGGATGGTGGTGATACTACTAACTTCTGTGGGCAGCTTTAAATCTTCACCAAAAATATCCTGCAACAGATAACAAACATAGTGGCTTTCTACAAGAACAATTTTTTTTGTTTGTTTTGTTGTTTTCCAGTTTTATTATATTTCTGATTTCTTCATTTGGGTTTTTCTAAGAAAAGTTTTACAAATTTCTCACTGTTGTCAAGAACTTTGCAAATTAGAAAGAAAGACAATAACAGAGCCTTTTTCCTCTCCCTGTCTCTTCCACTGCATTTATTTTTCTGGTCAAGGTGAAAAATAAAATCTGATTGTTCCTCCAACAGAGGGTGAGGTTATGTGGCTTCAAAAAAGAAAATTATTATCACATTTTTCAGGCTACAGTATTTTTTCCCTTGGAAAACCCCCCAAACTACAAAAAAATAGTGTTGGGACTTTTCAGTAATTTTCTCCCTTTGATCTGCAGTCTGACAGGTAGTTCTTTCTTCTTTTTCACTTATTTTTCATGTTACTGGTTCCTACTTTGGGCTAAATTTAATTTTGCACTATATTTAATTTTGCTGTCATTAACATAACCCAAATGTCACTGCCAACTGCCACCAAGACAGTCATTCTGACTTGAGATGAACAAATTCATTATGAATTTCTATGAAAAAACATTCCACAGCCTGAATATCTGTGGGAGATGGAGTCTAAATTTGATCATGACAAAAATCAGTAAATCAGAGTTCTTGTTTAGCTGCTGTTACATGTTCTCTGACTCAGTCAACAAATTTATTTCATTCCTCTTCCCCTTTCAAGCCAATAGAAAATAGTTTCATGCAACTGAAAAATGTTTTGGGCAAGACTGGGAGAAGCAAATAACTTATTTACTGACTATGGGGTGTTGACTGATTCAGAATGTCTCGCCAGTTCATCCGAAGTCACCAAATGCTTGGAGCTGGAAAGAGGATGTGGGGCTCAGTTCGTGGAACGAGATCATGCTGACGGCAGATGGTTCCCCTTGAGCAGTCAGGATACTCCCCACAGCATTTCTTTGATATCCAGATTCTCCTCGTTAGGGGAGTACCTTGGGCACTGGTCTGGAGGGGGTCAGCTTTGCCTGACTACCTCATCTAATGAGCATTTCAGTCATTTTGGCTGCAGAACCTCAAAATACATCACCTCTGAAATGCTCCTGCCATGGCAGACAGGGCACACCACTGGGAGATCCATGTTCAGGCCCATGTCAGCAGAGGAATTCCATGCTGCTCTCCTGAATTTTGGAGTGTCTGAAGTGCCTATCCAGACAGCAGAGGCAACGCTCCGGCACCCATGTCCTCCTTCTTTGCAGGAACTGCACTGTCATCCCACCCTTTTCATTCATCCACAAATAAATCAAAGAGGCAAGACACAAGGTCTCATTTCCTTGCACGTATGTGTGTGGTGTGTAAGGAAAGCAAAGCATATTTTTCCTGAATTTCAGTTCAGGGACCAAATGGAAGCATTCACTTTTATCGCATTCATAGTGCAGGACTGACATTTCACCTCTACAATATATCTGGGTAACTGCAAGCACAGCTCCAACCCAAGCAAGAGCTTTTTAAGGCCAAGGTTTTAGTGATGAAGCACTATGAGAACCATACACATAGAGTGCCACTTGGATTACCCTGGAAACGCTTCCATGTAAACAAAGTCTAATGGTGGACACCTTCTGTCCTTCCAAAACATTGTCTGATCACACTCTGCCACGAGGGACGAGTTCCTCTGCAGCACTCAGTTGTAGCAGGGAATCAAAGCATGGAAACCACATGAGCAGAGATTACACAGCCTCTCAAGTCTGGCAGCCAGATGTTGGCTTGCAAGAGTGAGTGCAACCAGATGGTTTCTCTGACATTTTTTTCTCCAAACATTCAGAAGAGGTTAACAGAATGACACACATAGAGATAAGTTTGTTAACATATTTGTATATTTAGACACATGCACATATTAGCCCCCTCAAAACTGTAATCCCTAAGGATTACAGGCAGGAGTAGGATTTTCAGACATCAGATCCAGCTCAGACTCTGCAAGAAGCTCCAAGTTAGTAACAGCCACACTAGGACTTCTCCATATTGCTGCCCTGATGTCAGGATCAGCCCAAGGGTGTGATCCAAAGAATCCCTCTGCAACCATTTAAAAAACATACCTGGGTGTAGTACATGGGGACAGCTCATCAGCTGGACATGGGCAGCTTTGCTTTTTTTTACCCATGCAAAACTGCCTTGCAGTGAACTGCTTGGGATTTGGAATGAAAAAAAATACAGCAGGAAGATGACTGCAGTGTTGTCACATACTGGCTGCTGATGCAAAATGCTCAGGCAAAGGAAAGAAGGCTTTGATGTGATGGTCCTACACCCCAACATGATCTAGCTGTTGGATACTTCTCTGAGGCCACAGAAACATGCTACCTTCTAATGAAGCTGACATCAGAGCCCACTGGAGAGAAATCTGGGCAGGTCAGCTCAGAATCAGTAGATGCAGATGTTAATTTCAAGGATCAGTTTCAAGGCTGAACCCTCATCACTAGCCCATACCTCCATCTGTTCCACAGTGTCTATGCCAGACAGCCACATCTGGAACAAAAACATTTCATTCTACTTAATATCCTGTGCTTTTCCCTATACAAGACATGGGTTTGTCACTCACATACTCCATGTGCGCTGCAGAGTCTCATACAAGCTGAAGAAAATGCATTTGGGACAGTAAGGAATATCAGCAGATGGACAACAACCAATGTTTAACTGCTATGACTTAGATTCTAATAAAACAAAATCCAGGAACAACTCTAATTCCCAGCTAGATAATACAGAAAAGCAGCAATTCTGGCCCTGGGCTGCTTTTAACTTGCCTGGAAGGCAAGTGAAAACTCCCATTGGAGCATTTGACCCTCAGACAGGCTAATTCCAGTTGATTGTTCCCATTTTATTTAGTTATGCGAACAAGCACCAACTCCTACACTTAAGCATTTATAAATAATATCCCTTCAACCCCAAAAAGCCCAAGTGAGAGCTTTAGTTTTGTGACCCTTATTCTTTCATAAGAAAAACAAATAAGCAGAAAATAATCAATACATTTCCTTGTAAATAGCAGTAGAACCTATTGCAATTAAACCGGGAGAGGTGGGGGAGCCCAGATGCAAGAAAAAGTCAAAGTTCTCCCAACACAAGTTCCTCTCAGTCACTTGAGAAACAAACTCAAACAGTCAAGGGACCCAAGAGTAAAGCTCTTCTGGCAGGCTGGCTAGGCTTGTGTGCATCTTTTACAGGAGGAAGAAATCAATGACAGCTTGATGATGCATCCATTGAAAAACTGCATTTCCTCTCCTCTCTACAGCCTCTTAACACAATTCTGCTACAGTGGCTGGAAATATCCCAGGGAAGCATTTAGTCAGAAGGGACATACATAGAGAGACAGGGATCTTTCTTAAACAATACCTTTATGAGCTTGAAATGTTTTGTTTGAAACAGCTCTATGTGAATTACCTTTTGGAGAGGCCTGAGGCTTGAAGCCCACAACAGCTGCCCTGACAGACAAGGGCCTGGGGAGCCAGACTTCCCTGACAGCTGTAGGGCCTGGGGAGCTTCTGGATTCCTGGAAACACTGACAAATTCTCAATTCTATCCAGTTTTACCACAGCCAAATTTCAAGATTCCTGAAAACTGGGAGCCCTAGCGTTTAGCTACCTCAGGTCTGAATTTCTAGAGGCAAAACAAGGGTTGCGACACCACCATTTCCTGTCAAGTTCAAATATTAAAATAGTACAAATTAGTCCTTCTCAGAATTGTGAGATTACCTTCAAATCATGATGCTTAAATGAGCAGATGTTCTTTTCTCTTGCCTTCTGATTTATAGACCTCTGATGTGTCAGTGGTATTCTTTGCAGTAACTGCGTAAAAACTTTTAACTTTCTCTTACAAAAACAAGGCAAAACTGAAATTCCTGTGCGGTAATCTTCTGAGTGTTGCAAAGGTTATGGATAAAAGTAGCTGCATTACCATGCTACTTGCTCCTTGATCTGACCTTTTAGAGCTACAGTCCTAGTGCCAGTAGCATAAAGGACAAACCCTTAAGATGCAGCCCTATGGAGCAACTGGTGAGAAGGAACACAGCTTCCAGGAATAGAACTGCAGAGCACACTCCAAAGGATGGGGAGCTCAACAAGCGGCCTCAGGAAAGGTAGGGAGAAGCCAAGGAAGTATAGACTTGGTTCCTCCTCAGAAAAACGGTGATGAAAACAAGAACGGACTAAGGAATCATAGTCTAACTGAAGACAAACCTGGACTTCCCAAAGTTTTTACCTTTCCAACTTGGACAAAACTCCCTCACAGGAAGCCAGATTCTGAAAGCCTCCAACCTGTCTGCAAATACCATGTACAATAACCAGCAGCTTTTGTATGTTTCCACAGAGTTCCACAGAAATTAATACTTTCAGAAAACTGTTGTTTCCTCTTCGAGTTTTTATGCAACAAGACCCCACAATTATAGGGACTGTTGGGCTCTTCACATAGCCCTTATGTCAAGACTTCCCAAGTACTGTGCTGTAGGGAGTTCTCTGAGCTCCAGGGATTTCCCATCAATCCAGATATGTTTAAAACACTGCTGTAGGACACATGTCAAAGCTGGTTCTGTGTGGGTGTGTGGATCCACCACCAGCAGCTACGTCAGCAGGTTTACTAATTTGTGCTAATCAGTTTTTCCATCTCTTTAGGTGAGAAGATCCAGTGAAAAGCTGCTGCAGCAGCAGCCCTATAAAGCAGCACAGATGTAGCTGTGAAGCTCCGTGCCTCAGGTTTTGCACTCCCTGCAGCCTTGGCTTAATTACAGCCATGTGACAGGCTTCATCCCCTGCAGTTAAATCTGTGGTCTCTGGACTTGACTCTTCAGGTTGTCCTGTGTCCCTACACAGACACACTTAGAGCCCGATGAGGCAGATGGGAACCACAAAAGCATCTTCATTTTAATTAGAAGTACTTCCCTCTAGCCTCTGCCTGCCTGCCTCTAGTTATGGTAGGTTCTATACCTGACTGTATGTGATAACATGAACTGCCTTCTCCCCAGCAGCACTGTCTCCTCCCCACATACTGTTCACTGAAGAGGGTGACATTGATTATTTAGAAGGTGGAAATCCAAATAGATCCCCTCCTGAGCAGTGAGAACACACCCAGTCAGGTTCCTAACCTGACTCTTGGAAATTCAACTCGGAAGCCCGAAGTCAACAGAGTAAGACGGAGAGACACTCCCACCTAGTGGGGAAGCAAAAGCTCTGGGTCTCTGGGACTGGAGCTGCTTCAGCCCTGCAGACTCACACACCCCCACCACAGAACCCTTTGCTTTTCGAATCAACAAGAGTAACAGCTATGACGAAACCTGAGAGCCTTACTTTTAATTATTAAGCAGAAGAAAAAGGCAGGTTAAGCCTACCAAGTTACCAGCATTTTTATCTCCTCAGTATTAGACACCACTGCAAACACAACTCTTTCACTTTATAGTAGTGTAATGATTAACTCCTGCAAGGTCAACGCAACAGGCATGTAAAATAGTAGCAGAATGGCACAGTGGCATTTAAACCTACTTTGCTACATTAGAGACAAATAATTTCTTGACTGCAAAATCAAGACAAGTAAGTCTTCAGTAAATAAAGAGGATTTAATATCTAGGAGAGCATACCAGCTCACAAGCTGCGTCACTGTCAGTATTTTCTGTAGACAGTTTAGGGGTTTACTACTTTGTGGTTTATTGCATGCTGTAAATAAAGGTAAAATAGAAAAATTGTAAGGTGGCAATTAGAAGTTGGAGGGAAAAAGCCTCTTTGATCTTTTTCCATTTCTGCATGCTCAGTAAAGACACCCACAGACCCCTCCTGTTTTCCAGCAGGATGAAGGTGCCATCCTGAGGGCTCACTGGGGCTGGCCATGGCATCTCCCCCATGGCCTGCCACGGGGCGTGGCAGAAAGGCTACAAGAGCTGGGTTTGGCTGGCCTTGAATTACTTTAATCTGTTCTGGTACAGAATGAGATACACACACTTTGTGATTCATATTAGCCTTCAAATTTCCATGGGTCAGCAAAAGGTCACAAATGTGCATTTGCATTTCCCAGCAGCATATTGCCCTTTTGGACCCAACTGCATGTTTCTGAAAAACATTCAGCCACCAAAATCTGTAATGTGCAAACCAAAGTCTCTGTGTGCAGCAGCTTTGCCACCTGCAAGTATTTATTATGGGGTCACCCTGATGCACCCTGTTCTTTCATGACACACTATCATTTCCCAGGTTTTGGGTTAGGTACTGCACTTTATTCCCCTCTTGAAAAATATTCCAAGTTTTTAACATAATGTGGCCTACACACAACTGTGTCTACAAACATGGCATCTTCATTAGCAACATGCCTAAGCCCTGGGGTCTGTCAGGATGCAATTTTGCAACACTTCTGTTTGCTCCAGATCAAAGACTAATCCAGAACTGAAATATACAAACTCATTACTCCTGTCATGCAGATCAAGTCTGCAAATAATTCCATGCTCATTGATGATACTCAGCACAGCTCAGGCTGGTGGTGACTTCACAGTTATTTTTACCACTAGGGTTAGGAAGGTCTAGGTAGAACAAACTAATGGGTCTCAGACTTGTCCAGACAGGGCATTTGAGATCAGCTGTAAGGCTTTCCCTTCCTGTTTCTCAATTCATGTAGGGAGAGACAGATCTGCCCACACCCACAGCAACCACTGTAACACAAAGTGCTAGCTCTCAGCAGCAATTCTGAGTTTACTGCCTAACACAGACTAGTAAGAGGTTTACACACTTTCACTGCCCAGTCAACAGCTTTTCTAGCACACTTACTAAATTACAGGCACATACTCCACCTCACAGTGCCACAAGAACCACTTTTTCCAGATTTCACAGCAGTATGGAATGAATAGTTTAACCAAGCCTTTACTTCAAATGAACCACAGAAGAAACCTTTGTCCTTTACAGTCGTCCACCAGAACAAGCATTAAATAAATCTCACTGCATCACTGTCCCTACTATTTGCCCTCAAAAATTAGTAAGTTCTCATCTTCCTGTTCCACAGACATTCCTTTTTGTATAGAGCTGAGGACTTTCCACATTCAGACCTAGACAGGACACAAGGGAGCAGGACTGACTCACCAGCTGACTGGAAGCAGGAGATGAGGAACTTTTTTTTTCACGCAGTGAACAGCAGAAACTGAGCCTTGCCAGCATGTGGGGTCTCACACTACTGCCTTTAGAGCCTCAGCAAATGTTGGCTGTGCTTGAGGAGCTCTCTGTGGTTTAAAGCTCCACCACCTGGAGCTAACTCAACCTCCATAGCTGAAGAACTCCTTTCCAGAGCACCAGTCCACAGGCATTTACCTCCTGCTCCTTTGGAGTGTGCAGTACCAGGATGTCTGGCATATACATTACAGCACCTGCCAACAAAGCCCTGCCTCAGCAGTCACTCATATTGAGGAGCACTCCACCAGTTTGTTTTTCATCTCTGCTATGTGGTATTTCACTGTACATAATACGGACCAGTGAAAACCTCCAGTTTCCTTCACCTTTGAGAAGACAACGGTATGCACAACATGCCAACCATTTCTTTTTCAAGACCATGGGCATTCTCTGTTACACCACATAGGTTATTTCATCCCTGCTTCAAGCATCACATTTAATTTGATACTACTGCTTCAGCAGCAGGGCTGTATAGAGACAACTCGTACTCGATATATGCATGGAATCAGTCCCTTTGGGTCAAGGATGGCCAGACACACCTGAACAGTTAGTATGAAGTGAGTGTCACACACTGTCATTCAGGCTCTATGTGAACAACTTGCCTGAGCCAGCACTGTAATCTCTTGCCCAAGGTAATGCTTCCAATGCTTGTGCATCAGTGTGATACACAAAGATCTCATGTAAGAGATGCAGGAAGGAGTAGGGATGACTGAAGACAGTCAATTTGCGCAGGCACAACAACACCTATTTCCCCTTTCATTTACCTTTTCAACCTTTATGAAAGCTCTACAGCCTGTAATACAACAAATTACAAAAAAAGCATTTTTCTCTTCTAATTGTTCTAAGACCAAGTAACTAGACCAGATATTATTGAAAATGAGTCTCTTGTAGACAGTTTATAGAAGATTCTTCTTTTGAATTTTATTTGTTTATAGCAACAGTAGCACATTATTTCCACTTAGGTATTTTAGTGCAACAAGGAAATCCATTAAGCTTCAGCAAGGTGACCTATGTTTCTATATGCAATGGAACAGATTATAGTGTCTCCCTTCGTTGCACAACAGTTTAAAGCTTCAGAACTCTAAGTAAATACCCTTCACAGAATTAAACAAGCAGACACTTTGCTTGATTATGAAATGCTTTGTTGGATGAGTGAAGTGCTTTCTGCAGTAGAACAATTCATTTGTAAGCCACAGGCACTACTACAAGAGTGGTATTAGAGTAGAACTGGTGACATTTTAGTAGTCTGTTCAAGAAGCCCACTCTACTTTTTGCAAGATGCATATCTTGAAGATACATTCTCCCAGTTGATCACATTCCAGATGGCTTTCAAATAATCAGGTCGAACATTTTTATATTGAAGATAATAAGCATGTTCCCATACGTCAATGCCTAGCAAAGGAATGAGACCTGTGAAAAAAGAGGATAAATTTTGTAAATGTATGAAAACACACTTTACATGTAAAGTTTTATATTGCATCTCCAAGTTGTACCCAATTTCTGAATCTTAATCTGCAGGAAGACAAAGAACTCTGCAGTATACTGGTCCTTATTCCAATATTTTACAAAACTGTGCTCACACACACACACACACAAACACTGCATAAACTCAAAGAGCTGATTTGGGTAAATACATCTATAAATATTCTGGAACTGCCTTGAAGACATAACTGAAAAAAGATGAAGTAATTTTTGAAAGGTTTCTATCTTTTGCACAGTTATGCAAGCACTTCCATGAAAGTGAAACATTATAAAGGTTTCTTGCTATGCCAGATTGCTTCCAATACTTTAATTACAGGCTATTTGTTAAGTGTCTAATTACCTCCTTGCTTTTGTGCTAAAATACCCTTGTCACTGAATTTTTAATGGTAGATTTTCACAGGAGGGAGAGTGAAATTTACCCCCATTACACTCTATGTCCCTATATTAAATCTACAGTTTCTTTTCACCTTACTGAGAGGCAATACACAGACTGCTGGCAATACGTGAAACTCCTTGCCATTCTCTATGAAACCTGCAGAACATGTTTTAAAGGTATCTGCAAAATTATTTGGACACTGCAGGCAGATTCTCACTGGTCATGACCTCTTCACTCTGTGAAGGGTGTCCAGCCTGGTATTACCACTTCCATGTGTCTCTAAGCAACTAAGAATATTTTGGAAAGATATCATTGCCAGTACTGTGCTGCTTGTCCAGCTCTAACATTTAACCACATCATAGACTAATCTGGTTAACACTCATTACTCTTTTTCAACATAAAGGAAGCAAATTATAAGGCTCCATTTTAAACCCAGCCTATAGGAACATGAGTTATTATGTTCATCTTCCTCTCTCCTGTTGTCTGGCCTCAACCGACAGTGCTGTCAATAGCTACTCTGCCAGAGGAAAAAAAAAAAGACTGAAGGCAAGAGGCTTAATGTTGCTTGATATGTGCAAGTTACTCTAGTTAACTCAAAAATCCAAGGAAGCTGAAGCTAAAATATTTGCCAAGCAAAAAGCACTTTCACAATACTTTCACAATTTTATTCTCCTTTGGAGCAGAAGGACACTTAATCCTTCTGCTCTTCACAGTTTTTAAGTCCTTCTTTACAAACGCTGCTCTAAAAACTGTTTTCACTTCTGCTAGAAGAGACATTTGATTTTTCAGATCTATTTATCCGTCAATTTCTTCTCAACAGCACTGTCCACAAGCAGCTTTTCAGATGTCATACACACGCCTATCAAATCTACAAGAGCAGAGGGGAAGGAAAGAAACCTGACCTGTTGTTCCTTGCAAAGGGTCTTGATTTGCACAAGCTGCTATCTGTAGGCGACCCTGCTCCTTGTTATAGCCAAGCCACCCCCAGCCTGATCCTTGAACACCAACTGATACAGCTGTCAGCTTCTCCTTGAAGTTTGCAAAGGAACCAAAGTCACGCTTGATGGCTTCCATCAATTCTCCTTTAAGAGAAAAAAAGCACAGGAAGATCACAGGAATGTAAACTTCAATCAAAACCCCCCAAGTTCATTGCAACAGCCCTTGTGCGATCTGTACTAAAGGGCCCTTAGCTTTAATTGCAGGTCACTTTGGGGAATCAGTACCCTATCCTCCCCAAGCAGATTCCTTCCTTTAGGCTTTCACTGCTAAACTATCCCTATCCAAACTGGAGCATAATTCCAGCCACTAGCCTGGGTGGGCATGCAGCACATTTCTTCCTCTCTGTGAACCCAGTACATACAGCAATTTAATTAGCATGGCTTTGTACAACTATTTTCTCTTATTAAGGTGGAAAGGATATATACAGCAGTAGCCAGGTATTTTGCAGTGTATACATAATTAGCTCTAGAAATCAAAAAAACTTTTTACATGACCAGTTCTTTGTACTTTTGGCTTACATCCAAAAACCCCCGCAATACCTCAAAATTTTGGTAACTGTCACACAGAAAGGTGAATTAACTCTGAAAAAGGAAGATCCTTTAGAGAGAAAAGATCATCAATTCCACCTATTAAAGCTGATGCAATAAACCACTGTAACACACACTAACCTTTAGGCTCCCCTCCTCCATTAGGGGAAAGGTTTGTCCAGAAGATGGTGTGATTGATATGACCCCCACCATTGAACTTCAGTGCAGGCTGAAGTGATACCTGAGTTGTAACATCACCTACGAATACAAAAAATAAAAATACATAAATAAAAACATTATCATGACCACAACAGGCAGTAAGTTTCTACTAGGCCTCCATTGATCTCCAAAATCTTTCTACAAGCATAAAACTTATCAATGGAAAACATAAGGTTTGTACTGTTACTCATATTTTAGACAGTCACAGACAAATTCTATTAAAGATTCATTACCTTTGACCTTTTTAATGCTGTAATAAATGATCTGCAATATTGCAACTATCAGGCAGCCCACACTACAAACATAAGACCTAGTGCCATTCTACAGCAGAATAAAGCAATGAGTACAACCAGAACTTTTTGAGGACCCAGCACTTGTAAATTCATCACTACAAGTATCATCACTACAAGACAAGAATATTACTCACCCATTAGCTCATTGATTTGCAACTAAACATTTTTAAACTTCTTGAAACAATTTACAGGGCAATTTACAATTTACTTCTTGAAACAAATTAAAGCTCCAAATTACAGCTTGTGCTTGAGAAAAGTCAGCAAGTACAGTGAGCACATACACAAAATGTTCTTCTATCTTTTGTTTCATTTGGGCTTTTTTTTGGAGGGAGGTACTCACAGAAAAGCGACCCAAACCACTTTATTACACATGACAGAATCCTGCAGCTGAAATCAGGAACAAACAGCTCTGTACTTCCTCTGCCTCCAGAAAATGTTGTATTCCTTGAAGAATTCACTTGTTCCTTGTGTCTCTGAACAGTGTTGCACCACTTCAATGCAAGTGTTTTCATTAACTATTTTGGCTTTTAAAAACAGTGAAGCATTTCAAAGGTTTTTTAAGCTTTTTCCACCATTCCAGTACATTCTTTCATAAGGAATCAGTGGGGGAGCTGTTTCCTCCACTCTCAGGATTGAGTGGTAGATATTTTCTGAATCACTTCAACAACAGAGACATGGAAGAAAAGCCTCAAAGCAGTAGTACATCTCAAAGCAGTAGCACATCTGTTACTAAAGTTTTAATTCAGAATTCCACATTCTTGACATTTCCTAACAACCAGAGGGGTACAACACTGAAAAAAAGCATCCAGTGCAGTTTTTAAAGACATTTGCTGGATTTAGCTATCAGGTTAAGGATAAGAAGTCTCTCATGGCCACTCAGATGGCATCTTTTGGACATTACCCCTGAATTTTGTAAAGTTCATCCAGAGCATGCAACACATAAGTTTATTCAGATATCAGCAATTCTCACTTTCACCCAAGTACAAGCAGTTAAACCCCACTGTGAAGCCAACTGGTAAGCAGAAGTGATTCTATACAGTAATCATTTCTCTGAGGTAAACTGATACCTTTTAAGAAGATCATCACAACAGCAAAAAACCACAGAAAATATTCCACCTTCTTAAAAAGATATATACGTTATTTCACACACTTTCATCAGCCCAGCTGAAAGACTCAAAGTTTAGAAAAAACTCATCTCATGTTTTAGCATAGCTCTGCCACACCCGCAAAGTTTTCACAAAAGGCAGCGCATCTCAAATTTTGAGACTGTAACTAAAAAATCCGTGATGGTTTCCTGCATATTTTAGTGTCTCACATGGGTTTGTGACCTACATGACCCCTTAATTTTACCCAGTGACGTAACTGACACCCAAATTCAGGTTTCTGCACTGTGTGTTCTATACAGTAAGTGCATGTTTGTCTTACCTCCACTTGTAGGCAACCGAGATAATATATTAACCAAGACTGAGAGCATCTGATGTGAAAACTATCAAGGCACACAAATTTCACTTTAGCTAACTTTGCTACTAACCTTTTATTGCAAAGTACTCGTTCAGCAAAATGACTGCAATTTCCTACTCACTCAGCCTTTGTTTGCTTCAAGTAACTAATGGAATATGGACTAAACCCACAACAATCAATAAATCTTCTAGTTTTACAGCATTACAGAACAGAATTCATGCTTTTTAGTTACATTTAATTTCCAATTATCAGCATCACTGAAGCTACAACAAAAAGATTTTCCGCTAACAATACTGCCATGACATAATCCAAAACTTTTAAAAGAAAATATTTCCCTTTTTTCCTTTTGTTCCCCTGTATGATCTATGCCAACAAGCTTCCATCTCACCTGTTGACTGTGGATATACAAACCTTTTGCCAGTGCCTCTTTGTACTTCTCCTCAGCAACGTTCAGGTTGTTCACGTAGGTGGCATGATGCTTGCTGTGGTGCAGCTGCATGATCTCTGCATTAATATGGGGTTCCAGAGCAGCATAGTCATATGGCAAGTCAGGAAGAGTGTGCTTTTGTCTAGAAACCAAGCACCCCAAGGGCGCTACCAACTTGGCACTGCTTCTAGAAAAGGAACAAAAAACCAAAAGTAGGTAAGCCTTATTCAGTAAAACTTGGACTTTACAGTGAAATAGACTGAATACACTGATGTTATGAGCAGCTGCTTTAAGTACCTGGGATGATATCTTAACCAAAGACATCATATTTCTATTTCTCAAGAGTTTAAAGCAAGCATACTTAGCACCTTAACTGCAAAGATGAATTCACACAACAGTCACATCTACAGGGCTTTGCACTGTGAAGCTGTTCCTTCTCAAACCAAGCCTCCAGGCCACTGCAAAGACTCATGTACCCTCCTCCCAAGCATGCATGTGAAGGAAAAGCAGGGATAGCAATGAAAAGCCAGTAAAAACTTGACGAAGCGTCAAAGCTTCACCTAATCTTTATTGATTAAAAATAGAAGCAAAGATGCCGCTGAAACGTCCTTCCCTCGCTATCCACAAGGTCCCTGAACTGGAAAATAAAAAGGCAAAAAACCTACTGTCACCGAGCTTCCAGGACTGAACCTCTCCAGCATTTACATAGACATGTGCTTCCCTGGCTCGACAGGGGGTACCGGGAAACCACGCGGGGCGTCACGGCCGCGATGTGCGGCACAGACACCGCGCAGGTTGTGTTATGCTTCACCATTTTAACACCTAGCACTTGTCATGCGACAGGACAAGGGCCACGATGAAGAGAATCGCCGGGCCGGCAGGACGGTCAGCTCTGAGGCCCGCCGCCGTATCGCTGGTGACCTTGACATAAGCCAGGGACGCACCGCGAGCAAAGCCCTCGGGACCCCGAAGAGCGGCCGAGTGCGGCGACCCCGACCAGCAGAAACAAGAGGCTCTGGCAGCACCGTGTCAGGCCACCTGAGCTCGTCGGTGGACGGCGCGGGCAGAACCTGGAAGCGCTCAAGGGCGACCGCCAGCAGCCCCCGCCCGGGCCGGCGCCGACCCGGCGGGGCAGCGGGCAGCACCGCGACCTCCCTGCGCGCGAAATGGCGGGGGAGCAGATACCGAGGGGCGAGAAGACGACCCTCCCGCCGCCTCCTCCCCCGCTCTCGCCCTTCCGTCCCCGGCTCGGCGGCGGAGGGCGAGGGCGGTGAGGCCGGCGGCCCCCGGCGTGGGGCTCTGCCCAGCCCCGCGCTTTCCCCAGCGTGGCGCGGCGCGGCTCTCACCTGCCCGCGGCGGCGAAGCGGCGCAACATGGCGGTGTCTGCAGCCGGGCGCGACTCTCACGGCGCAGCCGCGGCCCGCCCGCCCTCCGCCCCAGCCGCGGGGGCTGAGCTCGGCCGAGCCGCAGGTGACACACCCCGCGGTCACCCCCGTCCTTCGAATTCGGGCAAATACCCTTTGTTAGTAGTGGGTGTAGCTCGTCTTTATGAACGGAACCGCTCCTGGAATCGTTATCATAAAACCCAGGCCCGCAGTAATTCCAGCCGAGGCGAGGCCGCCTCAGCGCCCCTACGAAACAGATAAAATGCCGTCCGGTTCTTGTGCCCCCGAGAGGATACAGCAGCACAGCACGGCACGGCCTTGAAAACGTGCCGCGCTAAGACATGGTTCTGGCAGGTTAGTGACGGCACCGGCAGCACTTTTTTTTTGTCTACGACTTACTTTCGCTGGTTCATTTCTGTTCTTTTACCCATTTTTTGGGCATCGTGGTTTCCCCATCTGCTTTCCTGCAGGTAGCAATTCAGCGGCCTCTGATGCTCATGAAAATCCTTTACCCAATTACTTCAACCCCTTCAGCTAAAATACTCGGTAGAGTTAACGTAAATGAGCCCAAAGACCCATTAAAAACTGTCCAGCGAGGTCAGGGAGGAGAAGCTCATCCCTCAGAGTTAGGAGGCACTGCAGACAAGACAAACATTAGGTGAAAATTTAAATTGTATGAAATTAATCTCTGCTACCACAAAACCTTCGATCTTTGTATTCTGTCTTCTTAAATACATATAACCTTAAGATCAAATTACAAAAATTCAGTGGGAGCTAAACCTGAACTATTTTGTTGAGAATAAATAACCTCATCTTGCCAGTTTGGAAGAAATCCACCTGGAACGACCCCACAAAGCGAATCCCAGCCCACTGGGAGTGCTTCCACCCCTCGCTTCTCGAGGCAGCCTAGAAGAGGACAGTAATTCAGTTTCTCTGATCAGCCAGCGGTGCTCTTGCGGGAAGCTGAACTGTGAAAATAGTGCTCTAGCAGTAGCTAAGATGGAAGGCAAATTGTCCAAAATCAGCAAGTTGTTTCTTCGTCCCTGACTACTGAAAATACATACACCAATAGGTTCTATCTAATTTTAAAGAGGAATATGTTGCATTTATTGGATCAATAAAATGTCATTTTTTGTTAAAATGAACCAACTACATCCAGGATTTTTAAGTGTCGTAATACAGGTATCAATATCCAGGCAAAACCATGAATATTACAGGCTTTAGCATTTGCCTATGTAGTATTACACTACAGTTCACTAATGCTTGTAGCAAGTGTTCCATAAAAGCAAGTCAATTATGTAATGATATTAGAAATTTCATTATTAACTGGCACAGTTGCTGGGTTGCTTTCATTTTGGAAGGAAAAAAAAAATGACACAAAGCACCCCAACCTGCTTATTTAAGAGATACCTTCTAAGAGGATGACAAGAATGGTTTGTCTTAGACCATTTTTTTTTTCAACAACTTGAAGTCTGATGGTATAATTTGCATTTATTATTTTTTTACTATTTAAAAATAACATACTAGAGAAAAAAAAGCCTCATATGAAGATGATTTGGGAAGTCATGAATGTCCTGCAATACCTGATTAAATAAAAAGTTGTCAGCACCTGAGAACTATGCCTTTTTAATGGCCACAGATTTCCTCACAAAGCTTTTTACCATCTGATCACATAAAGCCTGATTACTATATTGTGTTATAAGTATTTGAAGCTTCTTACAAATACTGTATTTTACCACGTACAGGATGTATACCTGGTACGGATCCAGGATGTACATGCAAACCCATGCTTCATAAGCTAGTAATATGATGCTAAGATCAAATAGAATTCATCATCAGGGCTTCTGTGATCTAAAAATTCCTTTGTGTGCCAGATGTCAGTACCATTTTTGTACAGGTACCTGTCACTTCCCTTTCATGCATTCAACTGCTGTTTTTTAAGCAATCAGGCCTGAAGCAACATTCAAAAAGCAAGATGGTATAAATGGAATTTATACTTCCAGTGACCACTACCTAAAATCACTACTAAGTGATTTTAGAACATTGATGTGAACCCTAGGAAATTAAAATAGCAGTGGTGCTAGTCATGGACTGGCATGTTTTTAATACAGACGAGCATGGATTGTAGAATTTTAATGACATCCATTTGTCTTGGACAATATTACTGCGGACACTAATTTATGCCACTTAAAATGCTACCACAGAAGCTCTTCTATAATCTACGAACTTACTGTAACTGTAAATTTAAACAAAGTCAGGTGTGCTTTAGAACTTTTGAGAAATACTGCTTTCAACAGATCTGTTACCACTGTGAATTGCAAAGCAGTTAAGCTATTTCTTTTTATTTTAGTAGTTACATATGCATTGATTTTATTAGTCATCTGGTAATTACAAGACTCACAGGTAGAAAAATGTTGGAACTGGACTTAAGTCCACCCTAAAATGCACTAAGTACTTTTGTCTTACACCTTGAACAATGCTTTTTCATCTTCTTGTTTATGTGCTACCAACACTAAACTAGTAGACAGAAAATAAACACCAGAAATCCAGGTTCTGAAATTAATAGCTCATTGCTACTGAGCAATGAAAGTATGTTTAATTAAAGGGAATTCTTTCATTCTCTGCACCTGTCAGAAAATCAGTTTTCTCAGGCAGGCATTTAAAAACAAAGTTATCTGGATCAAAAGGCTGAATTGCTAATTCCTTTTAGGTTTTTAGTTTTTAGTTTAATTTGTGCATTTACTTGTTAGGTACTTCGAGCTTTTTGGTTTGGCTTTTGTTTTTTTAAATTTTATTTTTGTAATCATTAATAAAACCAGGTTCAAACTCTAAGGTTTACTTTTATTAACTTCTCCTTTCCACCTCCTCCCGCACTCCCCCCCCCCCTTTTTCTACCAATAAGGACAAAACCTGTGGAGCAAGCACTATCAGGCTCTCCTGAAACTAGTACTAGTAGACTCCTGCAACTTCATGGATTTGCCATGCGCTGTATCACGTAGCATCGACACAGATACAAACTCATTTCAAAAGCAAGGAATATAAATACACCGCATACAAATAAGCCATGTAAGCCAATGCAGAACAATGAGGAAATTACATTATTAAAAGTTTTTATTTAGGTTTGGTCAGTACAGGTAAGATAATATTGGAGTCACAGAGCAATATGCATCAACAGGATACAACAGTTCTTAAAAACTGAGTAACTATGCACACAATTTATAAACATTCGGTCACCTAAGGAGAAAATGCACAGATGTATGGTGGGAAAAACTGTAATTAACACTGAAACTACTACAGGACTCCTTAAGTCCATCTTTTTAGTGATAAAACTACTGTACTGGGCAAACTTGGCAGTCATAAACCCACAGCTATTATGACAAATCTTGAAGGTGGTGTTAAGTATAACAGTATGAGTAAGAATGCCCTTACACAGCACAGGTTCTAGATATACACAGATTTGTACAGACATCATTTATGTTATACTTTATGGAAATAATTTCCATTTCAACTTCACATTAACTCATATAAAAATAACTTGAGCTACACAAACGTCCTTTTAGCAACATTCAACGTAATTAACTGTTAAAATTTCCGAAGTGGCAGAGGTATTGAAGCAAAAAGAAACCCACAAAAAGGCAAAATTGTGACAAGTATGCACTAATTTAAACGGCTTCTGGACAGTATCCTCTCCCATTTTCAATGACACTGTATAAAAATTTTGCAGAAAAATGTTACAAAACTGAACCCTGCACATTTACATTGGAGTCCAAACCATTCTGGACATGACGAGAACCCACAGTTCTGTTGTTACCTTTCATGCTCACTGTTTTCTCCTCTTGAGGATCATGATTGGAGTCTGTGTCATTTGAGTGGTGAGTGAGAGAGTTTTCACTGCCAGTGGGAGAGTCTACACTTTCATACCCAGTACTGAGCTGGTTTATGTAGCTACCACTTCCTCTACCAGTTCTATCTTCAGAGTGGTTGGACAGCTTATTACCATTGCCTGGAGAAGCTGGGAAGTCATCTTCTGTGCCGCTACCCTCCCTATAAAATCCAGGCCCAGACGTCCGCTGATGGGAGGAGCTGCCATTGCTTGGTCCGTTTGCCAGGCGGCTGCAGTCTTTGCCCACAGCCTCTCCCTGCTCTGTGGGCTCAGAGGATGGAGTCCTGCTGGTACCTGGGTTGGAGGCCTGGGACTGCTGCTGCTGGTACTGTGCCAACTGCTGGCGGGTCTCCTTCAACTGCTGCTGAAGAACTAGAATGGTACTCTGCATACCCTCTACCTCCTCATCAAGCTGGATGATGAAGTCATTCAATTCTATGTAAAGAAAACACATTTGTTGCAAACACTTAATAGCCCATATATAGCTTGAATCTCAGACAAGAAATTAAAATCCTGTAACTCAGTATTTGATGCTAATTTTTTTCAATGAACTATTTCTCAGCCATCAGGTATGCACTGGTTTTGATACTCTGCCTCTGAAGGAGAAAATGCGTTAACAACTGTGGTATCTACCTACTTTCTATCCTGCTATTGAAAATGTGTGAGAAAAACTGAATTTCTGGGCAAGAAGGGAAGATATTCAGAAAAAAGTTCAATTACAATAATTAGTATTTTGCAAGTAGATCAGTGTCTGCTTTTACTGAAGTATAAATCCCTGACAGAAAACTGACCATGAAACATATCTGTATGTAGCAGATCTGAGTTACTGCAAAACCCTATTCAGTAGCCAAAAGTATTATTTTTTCATTATATTTCAACAAAGTTCCAATTCTTATTGTGTTTAATCCTTTAAATCCTTCAAGAGAGGACACAAGAAGACCTTCTTACCAACAAGAGCGCTAACTAATTTCACAGGGTGTTTTAATATTTATGTATCAGAAAAAGGTTTTTACAGTTAGTACTACATTCTGGAACCAAATAAATTTGACCTCAAAACAGTGTAAGAAGCACTGACTCAGTCTTCAATTCAACTGCAGCATCAGTATGACAGAGGAAATAAAATGCAAACTGCTTAATACTGTAAAAGTAAGTGTTCTTGCTGCTATGGAAAACAATCATTAGAGAACTGTTATTGCAGGAATATCATCTTGATTCATCTATGGGGAAGAAGCAACTCAATGCTGGAGACTACAACATTCAAAAGCAGCAGTCTTTAAAGAATGTCTATACTTGCTTCAATTATGTACTTGGTAAATTTTGTTAAAGTGCATTATCAAAATAGTAGTTACTACTCCCACAAAATGAAATCATACAATCATTTATCTTAAGAGTTCTAATTCTTTTATACTGTTACTTTCTCGAAGAGATGAAAATATGATTGGGGGAAGATCTATCCTTAAAAATGCATGACATCTGAGACTTGGATGTGATGCCATATCAAGTTTCTGGTATCCTACAATCATCTGATGTAAAACAAACAAAAAGATATTCAGATCTACGTGATGTCTAGATAGATTATATCCCAAACTTCAGACAACCTAATCTAACATTCTATGAAGAGCCACTGACACTATGCAGAATTCGAGACCGAAGACTTTTAAACCTGCATTTTCCCCTCCATTTAAGTTATGCAAGAGGTCAGAGTTTTTAGGTAATTTCAATTTATGTTTACAGTGTCACAAAATTTAGACTATAAACATAATGAGATTTTCATTCATCTGAATTACCAAAGAGGAAAAGAAAAAAAAAATCAGTTTTTCACATTCTTAGGCACTGTTGAAAAGTCGCTGACTTTTTAAAATAAATTCCAAATGAGTCAGAGTGAACAAGCTTTCTGTTCTCAGTGCATGCCTAGGCTTTATGCAATGTTAACAGCTTTCATCTTGCCAATTTACCAATAATGGGTGCAGTCTAAACATTCCCTATTAAATAGCAAGACTTACAGTACTAAAATCTCAATTTCAAACACTGTATTACTGGAGGTGCAAATCCCACCAGTTCCCCCAAAATTAAGGATTTTGTCTGTTTTTAACTAAGACTACCAGTTAATACTTACTATTGTCATATTTTACTCCATAGTGCCCTTTCATTCTGGCAAATATGGTTTTGTATTATGTATATCATCACAAAATTGTAGAAGTGCAAGGCAACTTCTGTTTTTGTTAAAAAAATCCCTTACCATCCTGACTGCTTTTAAGTTCCTCACTATATTTCTTCTGTAAAGCCAATTCTGCCTCAAGCTGTGCAATACGTCCTTGGGACAGCTGCCTTCCAAGCTCTTGATTCTCCTGGATAAGCATTCGACACTTCGCCATTAACTTTTTCCCTGTTTGGCTGCAAAGGAAAGAGCCATCTATCACAAAATGAATATAAAACCTTCAATCATCTTCCTCAATCACAATTACAGACAAAAAGGAGATGCAATTTCTGCATGTCACAATTCAAGGAACATTATGCCTCAACATAATTGTCATAGCAGAAAGTCTCCCTATAGTTACCACGTGGTGTTCCAATGGCAGTTGATCTTCTGTCGCTGTCCCACAAAGTGGAAGGCAAGTTTTATTACTGAAAATATGAATAAGCATATTGTATTTCTTTGATACCAACATCTGGATTATCAGTATGCACAACCTGGCCTGTACCAATTCTTAATGGAGTTAAATATTTGATTAAAGATGTGTTTTGCAATTCAAAAGATCAAGGATTGCATAGAAACTACACAAGCAAATTATAAGCAAAATCACTCCCCATCTGTTGTACTAATGAAATTTAATAACTGAATTTGGGTGAAGAAAAGGAAGTTGCTTGGGGGAAATAATAAATCTCATATTAATTTTTCACACTGACAACAATTTTTCTTTAAGAGGTTTAAACATTCATTAAAATGCTGTCCAGATACTCTTGTTTAAAAACTGAGATGTCTATTTTTCAACTCAACTTATATGTTTGACAGCCACATGCACAGTCTGCTTCATGTTTTCTATGGTCAGCATTTCTCAAGTACATCTTGTATGGTGAAGAGGAAAGAAAATGTAGCTGAACATTGGAAGGACATCAAGGATGGGGTGTGTTATCTATCTACTTCCTTTAAAATAACAGATTGCAGACTGGAAGTAATGATCATTAGGACAGTCAGCTTCTGAAAGAAATGTGAAACAGGCAGGAACTGACGATTTTCTTTACTAAATTGGTAACATTACACATCTTTAATCTTTGTGATAAAAATCTCACTGTAAAGCATTATAGGAGGTAGTATGCAAATTAATATATAGGCAATACAGCTGACTCCATGAAAGAGGAAAATTAAAGTCCTTTAGGACTCTTAGTCTGCCAAGTCAGGATAGCATCCCCAAACAGTTCTCCTTTTAATAGGCTCAGCACCATAATGAAGCTGTCTTCTTTTCTATAGAAGTGTAAGCTCTGCCAAAACCCCCAAACCTCAACAGTTTTATTGTGAATTCAATAGCAAGACTTGCATTACTTTTCAAGACCAAAAAGGTCATTTAATTTTTTGTATGCTTTTAAACAAGTGACAAAAACTGAAAAGAAATTGAGGATTAAAAAATAGAACAGGAAATTTCTGCTACAATCACAGCCACAGTTCTCTCCTGCAACCAAAATACCCAACCAGAAGAATTTTAAACAGCGATTTCCTCATCAACTACCTTCTGAGCACTCAAGCCTTAGACAATTTTTAAGTTCTCTGCCAACTCTGCCCCATTTAACATTTTTCAACTGACTTTCCCAAATCTTTCAGATGGGCTGCTCCAGAAGGAATCTGGCTGTGTAAAGTCCTGGAGGCCTGAAAATCTGCTAAAGGCAGCAGCCTGTTTTCTTTCTTGATGTGATGTCCAATGCCAGGTCCTTGAAGTTTAAATTGTGCCGACCTAATACAGTCCAAGTCGCACATTTAAGATGCAAGTTTCCTTAGAGATGTTCATTCTGTGCAAAGCAGGACCACTTTGGAGATAACCAATGTGACAGATCCCAAAAGTTATTAGGCAGACATGATTTTTAGCCATTTGCAAATTCCTGTTACTGTATTCATCATCACTACAAGTAGAAAAAGTTTACAATGCTTAAGTCATTTAATGCTTTTCTCTTCACAAACCAACATCAACTGCAGAATCAGCAAGTACCAGTTACCTTGGAATTGGGACAAATTTAGAATCCCATTAATATCTTCAGGTTTACTCCTGCCAAAATGTAAAATATTTATTACCTGTATAGAAATTTGCATAGTTACCTATAATGCTATTTCTTCCCATCAGATTTTTTTCCAGATGTTCTGAACTAGTAGAGAATAACCCTTGCAATTTACAAGAAAGACAACACATTCAAGAACATTAAATCCAATAACTATTAAAATAATTCCTCTGAACTGTAAAACTAAGTTCAGCATTGTTTTCACAAATCCTCTTGAACATTCATGCAATAAAACCTGTAAGAATATAAGTGGTTAAATTTCAGAAGACTAAAGTTTGTTGTACTAGGCTTACTGCAAAATGACATTTCAACTAACTTTTATTCCAAGTTTATACTCTGCTTAATGATGGTTAAAATGGCTTAGCATAGCCATTCCTTTGATTACATGCCCTTTTATTTCCCCCTCCAGCCATCAGCAATGTTCATGCTGCGCAGCCTTATCTACATTAAGGGCCAGAACCAACTCTGCTTAGGGCTGCAGTTAACATGTAATCCACCCCAAGAACATCAGTTTAGAATCAGATTAGGGCCATTGCCCCTTTCAAAAAGTAGGCCAGATACCAGGAAATGAGTAGTTGTGTACAAGGATGGAAAATTAATGCAATTAAGGAGGAGGGGGCCAAGATGCAAAGCAAATGAAAAAAAAAAAACAAAACCCTACGAATATTTTACATGAGCCAATTTCTTCACCTTTCAAGAAATAAAAAACAAAGTCTTAACCCAGTTAACAAAGCCTCAATTATTTACCAGGAAATCTAGCCACTGCATGTATGAATTATGCACATTCAGACCACTGACTTGAAATTGTATGATGCAAATTAGGGTATGTTGTAGCTACAGAAATAACATTTTCTTTCAACGCTTGGGTTTGAAAGGAAGTGGCAAGTTACTCATCTCTCCTCGGTTGTACTCACACATTCATAGCCTGAGGACTTTAGAAAACAACCAACCTGTATCTAAATGTATTAAATAATTTTCTGAACTTCAAGTTAGAAACAAGCAATCTGCATGGTATGCCTCTTTCAACACATTATAGTGAGCTTTACAAATGGCTTGTTAACACATTAACAATTTATTAATATAAATCTTACCTCTGTTTTGATGCTAGATCAATAAAATCTTAGATACTGCTATAGCAAAATCATTCCAGATGTATCACTTTTAAAAAGGTAAATTTTTTTCTGTGGATTTTTCCTTTGTTGTTAAGTCATTACTCATGCAAAAAAAATAAACCTGCATAAGCATACTACTCTTTGATCCCATATTAATCATCCGAAGCACAAACAGTTAAAGATACTTCCAAGTCAAAATTATGTAATGGCATCTTATTAGAAGTCATCAAAACAGTTAGAATACATCACCTTCTGTGACAGCTGAAGGTCTCTTTTTAATTTAAAAATGAATTTTTTAAACCAAGTCATAAAACGTTGCCCAACTGTTTTGAAAAATAAAAATCTCAGATTACTAAATAGAACTCTATTTGCTACTGGAAAAAAACAAACACACAAATGCTGCACCAAATCTACATTTTGCTTTACAGACCTCAGACGTGCACTCCCAACTGTCCCAGATCGCTACTCTTACAAGTAACTTGGGACAACAGAACAGAGGCATCAATAGAGTAGCAAAAACTCCACTGAATCCACCAACAAAAATGCATGCATTTAAGGTTTTTTTGGTTTGTTAAAATACTGACTTTGTTTTCAGCGAACGAGACAATTCAGAAATAACAACCTGTTCAATTCTCGTTCATCCCAGGAGTTTCACGATACAACAGTATAACCAGAAGTGTTCCTTGAACTATGTATTACAACTATTTCAAGGCACATTTTATAGAGAAGCACAATACAAAAAAACCCCAGGTGTACAACGGAATAAAAACACCCCACCAACACTGAAGACAGTTGCCATCATGTGCCTTCTGTATTGAGCATGAGATCAGTTCTTAGTATGAAGATCGAAAAATTCTCATTTCTGCATGAAAACATGCAGTGAAATTCTTATCACAACCAGTTTTTCTTATACATGCTAGTTGTGATCAAATATATATTACTGCAAACAATTTTAAACCTGCATTTAGATGGAACGTACATTTTTGTACAGTCCTAATTTTGAGGCGTCCACAGTATTACCAACCATCCAGAAAACAGTTCATTATTTAGCAACAGTGACTTAAGGCTGCATCAAGTGCTAAAAAGCCCAAAGGCTAAACAGTCATATGTGTACACTACCACTGTTGTGATATCAAATAGCACTCTCGTGGCTATTCAAAACTGGTTAGCAAGTAAACTCTTTAATGCAAAATTCACCTCATCGAGTTTTGACCCAGCAGTTCAGTGAACAAGCAGGAAGTCCACAGTCTTATTGGCAAAACTGACTTACAGTGTCTCTAAGTCACTAGGCTCAAGGTTAAGAGCGAAGCATATTCCACTTCTACATTTTACGGGAATTTTACATGTTCAATTCATGATTTATAATCTCTAGGTTCTCTCTCCTCCAAACTGTCTGTAGACACAGTGTGCCACAGACTTAAGACTTCTGTTTCTCCCTCTATTTTCTTCAAATAGGACAATTTTGCAAATGTCTACATGTTCTAGAAAAGATTTTTTTCGAAGACGGCCATTTCTTCAGAATAGTCCGACGCTGTCAGGCCTCTGAAGCAAAGGGGAGAAAAAAGCTGAAACACAAGGTTCATCTGGTAAGTTTTACATTAAGCATTACAAGCTGGACAGTATAAGAATGTGGCTTTTGCCTCAAAACGTCTGAGTCTTGGTGTGGAAACGAGTACTTGGCTGTCCCACCATAGCATTCTCGTAGTGGGACTGTCAGGGAAGTCTTGACTGGGGAGTATTTGTTTTGTTTACCTATCAGGCGTAAATTTCCAGGCACTCAGTTCATTTTGGGCTTGTTCCAGTTTGTCTTTAGTCTGTTCCAGTTCACCTTTCATTTTTAGGAAAAACAAGTTGATGGCTGGGTCCACCATTGTTGATCGCAGTTGGGCAACACTAGGCTGCTGGACTTGCTTGAGGTACTGAATCTGATTCTGCATAAAATAAGAAAAAAAGACTGTTATTCATACAATATTAAAGAAAAATTTTAAGTCATTTCAATACAAATAGTTACTCCAAAGTTAACATCAAGGTAGCTTGCCTTCTTTCGTACTGTAACCTGAAAAATACAGCATAAAAATCACTTGTGCACACCTTGCACCCTTTTCCATGTGCCTGCTCACCCAAGCCCCCAGCCTAAGCACCTGCCATGCTTAAATTTTCATGGCAGATTTCCCTCCAGATCCCAGATTATTTTCTGCATGTCAATTTACATTTGTCAGAGCAGTATCTGGGGCATTAGAACGCTCCCTTTCTTTTGTATCTGCCTGCACTCCTTCTGGGGAACAAATGGCATATGCAAAGAATTATCTGCTTAAAACAGTTAATTCCTGCTTAAGTTCAGTGGATGTTACTAAGGAACATTACAGCTAAAACTGACAAGAAATATTTACAAGCAAATAATAAAAAGAACCTTTTAGAACCTTCTAAACTTCTAACTGCAATAGTCACTGATGATGCAAGATTGTGTATTTTTAAAGTAATTTAGAAATACTAATAGCAATTAAAACAGATTTTGGTTGGATTTTATTCTCTCGCAATAACCACAAGCCAAAGGAGTTACAATTTTATATGTTTAGAACACTTGCAATAGTCAAAATTTCTGAAGTAATAACAGAGAGGTTTTCTTTTAAATATAGTATGAATATAAATAAATAGGTTTGACTTCAAGTTTCTTCAACTTTAATCCCATCATAACAGACATATGTTAAATTGTACCAGAAGTATGTGTTTAGAACCCTGCTAATCACCGATACCTGCACAGAATGTGTTGATTCTTAAATTCAATTTATTATGCTTCCTGTATCACACACATTTCTTCATCAGCAAGAGGTGAACAGAATCAATGTTAAAAGACATTAATTGAAAGTCAAGATTGTTTGCTTCCCATGCAGGCAGTCTTGCAACCAGACTTGAGAGCAAAAGAATTTCATTGACAAATCCTAAAGGAAGAGTCTCCCTGCACTCTCTGCTTCCCTTGGGACACACAGCACAGCCAGCAGCACTGACAGCTTAACCATGTTCCTGTACATGCAGTTACTCTCTTACAAGGTCTTTACACAGCAGTGAAGAGGAAGTACAGAAGTCCTATGTAATTTCAGTGTGCAGTAGCAACCTCAGTCACTTCTAAATTGAGTATAACATGTTTTAATTTATATATTGTTAAGAAGCAAAAAATCCTGGATTTTATTTCAGGTGGGTTCAAAGGTATTGGAGTAACTGGAGTATTTTCTTTGACACATTAATTTGATATTATAAAAATAAAAATACTTAACTACTTAAAAAACTGAAATCATCATACTTTAAATTTAAATAGACAAAGTTCTATGTCTCCAGAAAGAAATATAAAGGGAATAAAGCACTGCATATAAGTATTTTCAAGAAATAAAGCACTTAAGAACCCACATACAAACATTACCTAGAAACAGAAGTTCAGATTAAGGTTATGCTAGCATTTCTTAGATGGCATTTTACCTCTCGGGTCCTTTGCCTCACTGAATGCACAACATACTGCTCACTGAATAAAGATCAAGTTTTATTCATTATTATTGATGAACATTTTCGATCCACTCAATGTTTTGATTCCTCTGCTACTGAAGTATTTCAACAACCTGTCAATGCTTTGTGATAGCTAGAGCTAGTAGACCCTAAAATGGACAACTTCACTGGCACCATATTTCAAAAACATAATCATGATACAGCAACATTGTTCCCAATCCATTTTTAAAGAGGCATCACTAACTGGAAAAAAAAAAAAAAAAAAAAAAAAAAAAAGGCCATGTTCCTTGTCTTGTCTTACCAAGGCCCAGATTCCTCCCTCTTCCACTGTAAATCTAAAAACTGAAACAGATTCCTTGGCAACAGATCACTAGGCACACAGAACTGCCGCCGCTGCTCCTCAGTCACGCCAGAAATACCCTTGAGCACTCCGGAGGACCCAGCCAATGCTGAGCAAAGCCAGTTACTCCTCCATCTCACTGGGGCCTCTCCAGCTGCACTCCAGAGCCCAGCAGATGGCACCTGCACAGGACTTCAGCTCAAGGACCGTTTCTAAAGCAGGCATGTAGAAAAAACTTACTTAAGCTCCACAACCCTTGCTCATTCCCTCCTCAAACTTCAAAGACCATTCTTTCCCTCCACTTTTTTTCAACTCAAATTTTCTCAATCCCTCCACAAGTGCTTTCTCCAGCAGTTAACTCCAGAGTTCACATCTGTCAGACTTTTCATCCATGAAGACCCAGCAACCTCCTCACGGTTATGACCTGCTCCCAAAGCAAGCCCAAATGTCTTCCCTTTTCTGCCATTTCCTAATTAAGTTTGTCTTCCTGCTTAGCCAGTCCAAACCTCACATTCTTGCTCCCTCTAATCACTTTCTGGTATGAGTCACCTCTCACTGATATTCTAGGTGGTAAGGGTTAGGGAGCAGCAGAGCTTGCCTGCAGTCAGGACCAACTTCAGCGACAGCTGAACATACAGGAATAGTCATGTCCAATGCCAGACCCCAGGAAATGCCCACTCTAACACCTGAAATGCCTATGGACTGTTCATATTCCCAAACATGAAAGCACACACAGTAGCTGGCATTTTTCAAAAGCCCATGAGATGGACAAGTAGAGGTAATTCCCACAAGGAGTCTTGCTATCAGCTTTCTCTCTGTTCCAACCCAAGGCAGGAAAGCCCTAAAAGTAGTCTATTTAGAGGACATCAGGCTGCATGAGGTTTTGTTTATGTGGATTTTTATCTTTTTCTTAAAGACAGGCAATAACATTTTCAATCTCCCTAGTTCTCAAGTTCTTGGAAACAGTTACATGCTTTCAGCTGAAATTATCCAAAGATAGCTACAAAGAACAGACTCTCTAAACATGAAGAATTTACAAAACAGACCACAGGTGCCTAAAATAAAGTGTAAGCAATCTAAGTCAGATTAACTGAATATCCTTCTTATAAGGAAGGAGTAGGATGGAATAAAGTGCACAACTAAGAAGAGAAAAAACACAGAGCTGTAACCTAAACCACTAGTTTAGGTTAGCCACAGAAAGTTCCACTCATTGTTATCTGTTCCATGAAAAACATATTTGAGCAGCAAGTATTCCTAAATGCCTACTCACTTACTGACTCTCAGTAACTGTGCAGTAGCCTGGAAGGAGGTTAAGGGCTTTACCTGAAGTAGAATTAACTTTACCACCACCTCTGCCAGAAATAAAGTTTTATGTAGAAACCATAGCCAATACCTTACCACACTTCCCTAAGAGCAGCAGCCTCTTCTAGGGGGTTGTTCCTGCTGGGGGAAGGTAGCTCCAGGCTGCTGCTGACAACAGGGCACACAAGATGTTAAACACCTGAACTTCAAGGTAGTCCTTAGTCACTCTAAAACCACAGAGTAACTTTGCAGCACCTGTCACAGACTTTCACTAAGCTGCTGGCTCTGAAGAAATCCATATATTCTCCTGCCAGACTCAGCACAGAGCACTAGAGATGATGGAGCTATGCACTCCCCTCCCATCTCATTTCTTCAAAAACAGCACTGACACGGAATAAGGGCAATGATGCTGCTACTCTGACATGCACACCTACACTTTCAAGATGACAACTGGTGACTTTCATAAGCTGAAAATAAGCACTAAAAAGCTACTATTTTAAAAAGGGTGAAAATTAAAACACTAAAATAGAGTTCATCACACCTTATTTTAAAACAGAGCTAGTGTATATTAGTAAGCAAGGTGTCCTACACAAGTAATCAGAAAACAGTCTTTGCCAACTACTAGCAGTTGAATATGGTATTAAGTTTTTAACAATTTAAATTTAAAAGTGGTAATTTTGTAAGAATAAAATGTCCCAAAAACATATCTGCAGTTTTCAAGAAACTAGACACCATAAATGCTCAGTCTTTCTAATTAAGTGTGACAGGAAACACTGAAGGCTTATATAATAAGCAAACATATAAATGTTACTGGTATATTTTAAATGTAAGTGTGAATTATAAAAAATATGTTAACTATAGTAATATAGAAACATTATGGATTAAAATCAGGCATGTCAAATAACATCACACGATGAATAGTTTATTAAATAATTTAGCAACCTGTAGCTTAGCTTCACGTCTTATCCAACGTAACATTTTTCTACTGTTACTGTAGTGGAAAAATACTCTAGTAATACAAAGCCAAGTTGTCCTTCAGACCTTCTTGAAACAATGTGCATTTCTAGATTTGAAAATACTTAAAGGTGACAATGTCTCCATTATACACCTCCAGTGTATCCATTTTACACCTCCTCTTCAAGGATGCATCTTCCTACCTCCACATACTATGGAGATTATATCCTTGGTGTTATTCTTGAGTCAACAGCAGGAGAAATAAAAGGCACCCGAGCGTGTACACATATGCCTGTTTGTTGTTTCTTTCTGGTAGGTTGTTACCCACTCTTTTTTCTTCTTTAAAGTACACTGAAAATAAAAGCTCTTCAGAAGAGATTCTTCTAAACAGATGTTCTGGAAAGATTATGCAGCTATAAACACCTAACAAAGTGCAGTCAAAACCCCCTGTAAGTCTTCATGATATTGTCAAATTCAAAGCATTGAATACTTGAAGTTTAGAACTTCAAGGGAGAAAGAAAGGCAAATATAGTACACACAAATTTGGTTTTGGTGAAAATTTTATGTTTCTTTTTATTTATTTATAGTATTTATTGCTTTAGCTATATGCTTAGAAGTTCAAAAGAAAAAAACTTGTTATTACTGCTGTTCCAGATCGCAGCATTTATCAGTAATTTTCACAAGTGAAGCAGGACCACTACAGTAGCCTTATAACTAGGGAAGTGTTGCAGCACAGTAGCAGAACAGATCTTCACTGGCATCCTGGGCTGCATTAGCAGGAGTGCTGCCAACAGGCTTCCTCTCACTTGGCACTGCTGAGACATCTGGGGTACTGGGTGAGATCTGGACACCCCGGTACAAGAGAGAGGCACACGGAGCAGGGTGAGGCCAGTGAAGGGCCACGAAGGGGTTGGAGCATGTGACACACAAGCAGAGGCTGAGAGTGTTTGGGCTGCTCAATCTGGAGAAGAGACGGCTCAGGGGAAGTAACCAATGTGCATAAACACCTGATGGGGAGTAAAGAAAGCAAAGCCAATGGTGCCCACTGAAAGCACAGAAGGTGATGGGCACAAAGTGCAACATGGAAAGTTCCTCTTAAACGTAAGCAAGCACATTCTGCTGTGTCAGCGCTCAAACACCGGCACACGTCACCAAAGAGCTCTGGAGTCTCCATTTCAGAAGATGCTTAAAAGTCACAGTGCACAGTCCTGAGTAAGCTGGCACAACTGACCCTGCTGTGAACAGGCAGGCTGGACTAGAAACTGCAAGTCTCTTCCAACCTCAGTGATTCTGGGTTTCATTTTTGCCACTGCAAAGTAAGCTTAACCCCTTTTATTTTTTTCCCCTTTATAACACTATTTACTGTGAACTAAAATGATCTTATGGTCTTAAGAGCAGTGAAAATATTGTGTATGGAGTTCAGTCCCACTACTGTGCCTATACCGGACTGCTCTGAAAAACTTCAGGCAAAAAAGATTTAAGAAGCAAAGGAAAGCTACAAAACTAGTTATTAGTTTTGCACAGAGCCTGTATTTCTTCATATTATTTCTTCATAATATACTCTTCAGAAGCTCTGAAGAGTGTATTACTGAAACAAGCAATAAGCTTTTTACAATCCTCTCAGAAACGGCCAGATTCAAGCAGAACAAAAATTACTTGAAGAAGATAATCCAAAATGAGATAGTTTCCAAGAAACCAAAACCAAACACAGACACAGAAGTAACAGAAAATGGCCAGAAATAAAGGAGAGGGAAACAAAGATCAACAGAACACTACAAATTAAGGAGACCTGCCAAATTTCAAAAGAACCTTGAACAACTTCACGTGTCCAGCCAGCCAGATAAATAATATAATACCTTGTTATCCAAAGGCAACACAAGTACCAGCCTAAAACCTCCTAAATGAAACCAAATAAACTCAATATCCTTACATTTTTATTTTTCCTGACTCTAACAATACTCAGAAATAACATTTTTGCAGATATGTACCGTAAATAAATGCTAGGAGAGAGAAAGCATGGCACATGCAAGAATTCGCTTGGTTTGAAGCAAAAGCCTTTCAATCACAACTGCTGCTGAAAATCAACAAAAATAACTAGTATTAAACCCCCCTGAACTTTTAAGACATGATCTTCACCAATTCAATGAAAGCTAAAGTACCCTGCCATGCCTTTAAACACAGAAAATGTGATGGTGTACATACATAAAAAACATAGTACAAAGGCACTGGCTCAACAGCTGATACTGCACCAAGTCTCAACACACTTATCCTTTCTAAATACTTACAGTACACTCTTGCATCTCCTGTTCCTTAGTTGCCAGCCTCATCACCAGAATATTTTCTCTTCGGGCAGACTCTTGCTGTTGCTGTTTCAACTTCTCTTCAGACTCTCTCAGCCCCGTCACATCATTAGCTAACACAAGCAACAACACAGAGAAAGCATGTTTTATAGTACCCTCTCATAGGAAGTTTTTAAAAGATAGCTAAAAATCTAAAAACCAAATTCATAAACAGAAGCTAAACACACTTTCTGCAATCATGTTTATAACTAGCATAAACAAAAACCAAAATACCATTAAGTATTAGAAAAGCTTGACAACAGTTGGCTTTAAATCCATATTCCTGGTCCTTCTTTAAGACTCACTAAAATTTTGAAGATGTTTCCATGTTTATACAGGAAATCACTTCTAAACTGCTTGCTCAACCAACTGTTATTACAACCTGCAGTGTGAAACTTGGGGAGTTGGAACTGTACAGGTATGTATAAAAAAAGCTGAGGCCAGGGTGGCCGAGGAGGAAAGTCTGTACTCTCACAAAAACCAATCTGCAATCTGGAAGACAGTTCTGTTTACAGGCAATCCTCAAACTGATCTCAACACTCCGTGAGCAAACAGTAAGACATTCGAGAACATTCTGTCACAACTAGAATTCTGATCCACAGACATTTATAAAAATTTATATATGAAATATGAGAGAAGGCAGCACATTTCCAAATTACTCAAACAAAAACACATGCAAGCAACCTGATACCAACTGTACACATTCACTCTGCTACTTGTCATATGTAAAACAATTAAAAAGTTGAATAATTTAAATTTTCATTTTTTTCTGATTTCTTGAGAATAATCAGCTGCAAATATAACCTGAACATCACAAATTGCTTCAGGACAATGATCTCTAAATAAATCTTTGCAGATAATTCATTAACACTGATTACTAAGGCCTGTACTGTTTCCAAAATCAAGAAACCAGAAATTTTTTTCAGCTTTCCTATGTTTAGACAAATTTGAGATGTGAATGGAATCATGTTTCCATTTGCTTTATTTCAGTCTCTCCAAAACCCAAAACATTATGAGACAGCAGTAGAACAAGGGTGTAGCAACAGCAAAAGACAGGACATCCATTTGGACTGACAGAAAAATAGCCTTCAAACTCAGTGGTACTGCATCTTTAAGTATTTAGACTGAAAAGGTGAGTGGAAAACAGGAAATACACAATCTCTAGCTGTCAACATAACTTTTTAAAGTGACTTAGGATTGGCCATTCAGTCATTCCCAGAATGTATTTGTATTTTATCATTTCAGAGTAGGATGTTTTCCCCATATTATCTTCCAAAAGATCAAGTTTTAATGACCATATAAGAATGACAACCAAATTTGCCTAATCAGATCAAATAATGCTTGGGGACTCCTTTTAGACATTTACCTCTAAATATCATTTCCCCTCCCAGTCTTACAATCCTGGAAGACTATCACAAGCACAGACATTCCTGGAGTATTTCGGTAGATAAAGTCTCCTTTTCTAAAGGTAAAGTTCTGAAAGTACATCTATTTATGGGGTTATGTTTTGAAGCTTTCCCTGCCCTGCAGTCTGGGTCCTATAGAAGCAAAAATAAGACTTTTTAGATGGTGGGATAAATTTGCAACTGGAAAAGAAGTTGATAAGAAAGTTGGGAGAAGCTGAAAACCTACAGTAGAAGAAACAGGGGCTCTTTTCCTGACAAGTAACTGACATAACAGATTATTATCTCTTATTTCTAGCACTTTTAGAAAGCACACATATTACTTGATCACTCTGCTTTATACATTGTCATAATTTGCACCATTTTGAAACCCAGCTAACTTACAATTAAGGTCTGTGTACTTGCCCTCCAGAGCTTGCACGTACGCTTCATATTGTTTCCACCTGTTGCAGATATAAAAGAGAAAAAAAAAAAGAATTTTCTGAAGAGCTGTTTATTAAATCAAGGCATCTCATTCCTAAGCTTTCAGAGCTCACACTGATACCATAACCAGAAAATGTCAAGAGGGAATTAAACAACTGTGTAAAAGACAGTTTCAGTTTAAAAAAAAGGAGTTTTTTGTCATGGAAGTAGTTAAATCTGCTTTGCATCTCAGAGGAATAAAATGGTAGTTGTGCATTACAACACTTAAAACTGACATCTTAAAAGTCAATATTTTAAACAAACATTAGGATCACACACTACTTATTTGGTTATCTTTGTAAAGTACCCCATATACAACTTAGAGCAGAACAATTCAAACAAAATTCTGTAACAGAAACTGTGATGCAAATACAACTTTAAATATGTTACCAAGTGAGCAGGACAAGCAAAAGTGTTTTGTAACACTAGAATGGCAGTCTAGGTTAAGCAGTTGTATCAGCTCTTTCAGGTTAAGACCATTCTCTGATTATATTCATCATCCATACGCCGAACAGTTTAAGAACTCTTTGAAAACACGTTATTTAGGCAATTCATCTGCAGTCAAAAAACATCACTTAAAATCAGCAATGCCTTTTATACAAACCATCAGATCAGCAAAAAATAAAGTCTGTTATGTTAAGCATAAAGTGATTTATGGAAAAAAGTTCACAAAATGGTGTTTTAGGATTTTAAAGTAGTACTCTGCACCTAGCTATGTGTTTTCCTCGTGATGGTAGAAGTGCACATTATAAAGAAAATTCATCTAATAGCTTCCCACTACCCAATTACCTTCTCTCCCCCTGACACATTTTATGCCAGACTCATCACTGCTGCTGCATTTTAATTCTCTAACCTACACCACTACTTTAATTGAAACTATAAAATCTACCTCCACGTAATTTGGACCATTGAGTGAATTCAAACAGCACTTTACAGGGTCTAAAAAGCACCAGAGATCTGTAACAGCAAGCAAGACCACATCACTGGGAAAAGGAAGCACAAGATCTCTTCCTTCAAACAATAACAAAATTTTACATCTCTTCAGCTGAACATGGCAACAGCAACAATGAACTCTCAAAGCTCTGTAAAAAATGGCACTAGTATCCATACTTAACTCTTAAACTGATCTCTCTGCTCTAAGAAGTTTCACTATTTGACCATTAAAAATTCCATGTTAGCTCAGGATATTTCAACCTCCCAGAGGTAAAACTGAAAGGGTCTACTAAACAGCAAATCTAGAAACAAAGAACCTAATTTTACATTAAAAAATTACTTGAAATAAATAGTTGATCTTCAAATATACAGGAATACTTAACTTCCAAGTTACACCTAACAGCCCAAACCCAGTAATTCTATCAAAGTTGTGACACCCCCACACCCCCCCTAACAGGAGCAATATACAGAGCAACTGGAATGTGGACATGAAACACAAGTTAAGTAGACATGTCAGACCACTACCTGAAAAAAAAGGAAACGAACCCCTGAAATAACCACCCACAAACAAACCATGTAGCCTACAGTCACCAAGCATGCTGTAGATAATACATCTAAGTCACCTCTCAACAACTACTAGTATTTAGGCAAGAACTCCTGGAAAAGAAAATCCAGATGGCACTAGGCCATGTCATGGATTTCAAGTCATATGCCTACCAACACCTCTAGAAAATGTAACTATTCAGAGGTGGCATTTTGTCCAACACCTGGTGAAGACTCTTCAGTTCAAGCAACTTGGATTAGGTCTGGCTGAGACAGAGGTCATTCTCCCCACAGCAGCCCCCCAGCGCCGCGCTCTGCACTCCTAGCCAGAACGGTGTTGGTAACACAGCAGTGCTTCAGCGGCTGCTAGGAAGCGCTCGCGCACCATCCAGGCACGCTTTCCAACATTCCCCCTCACCAGCAGGCCAGGAAAGGACAAGATCTCGGCAGGGAACACAGCCACCCTTGCCATCCTTGCCCCGGATTACTGCCCTTCCAGCACACCTGGAGCAGACTCAGGCAGCTCATCGGTGAATCTGAGTGGGGAAGAATGACTAAGGCTAAAAGCCAGATTTTCCTCTCCCATCAGTTTGCTTTCCACTCAGTGTGATAGTTTATGTCCATAATCTGATGGTTCAAAATTAGTAATCTCAAGAGCTTCACTGAAATTCTACTTGAAAAGGCATTCAAGAACAGAGACAAGAACTGGGAGGACACTCCTTAATCTGTTTTGCATTTAAGGGATCACTTAGTCTCACACAAACTGGAAGGTAACTGAGCAGCATTATGTCAGTTACTTAATTTCCTCCATTCTCTAAACATATTAGGCAGACTTTAAAGAGGAAATTTGAAGCTATGAAGTCCTAAATACTTTTTCTTGAAGCACCTATTTTTTATGCTGAGCTTTGGGGTTCAAAGTAAACAATAACCAGTTAGGAGATAAGACACACACTGCACCCAGGCCATTCCAAAAATTACTGGCTCTAAGTCCCTGTTGACTGAAGCTTAGCAGAAGCACTGTACTTCCTCAGAAATGCTTGTGTATATCAGAGCGCTTCAGTGTTTTACCAGCTAACCACTCAGCTAAAAGATCAGGCAATACTGATCAGATTTTTAGCTATGCTCCACACAGTATTATTTCTTTACCGTGTTCCTGCCTCCTCTTTCTCTCAGAAGCTCCTACAGTCAAGCTAAGTAATTGCTGCATTAGAGAGGGGAAAGTTTAAGCTCAGTCCACAGCAACAAGTCATGAGACAAGCAGAAATTCAAGGTCAGATCTAAAGGCTCTGTATTGGTCCTGCTCATGTGTAGTCAACTAAAGATAAGACGAGCAAACCTGAATTATGTACTTCATGGAAGAAAATAGTAATTGGGACTCATGGCACGGAAAAGGACAAAATAAATCTTTTCTGCATATGTATTTCATCACTGCAACTGGACAGCAATGGTGACTTATTACCTAAAAGGTAGTTACACATGACTGTGTCAAAAAGCATTTGCCTCACCGAAGCACAAACCAAAAAAAACCATTCCTAAATCCTAAGACAATCTAGAGGTCAACACATGCTTTTCTATGTCTCAGAGTAATAGAAATTACATTGATTAAAATAGATCTATAATAATATTTTATTCCAGCCGACATATGAAGCCAGCAGTTAGTGTAGTAATTACTAATTGTGAAATCACAATTAGAGGTGAACTTACTAGAAATCCATAATTTGCCCCAATTAAAAAAAAAAGTGTTTGAAAGACCAATCAACGCAAACTAATAAAATGGACGTGACCAAAATGGAACTTAAATTTCCATTTCTGTGTATATTGAACAGTTATTCTCCTTAAATCCATGAACTGCCCTTTTTGAGAGCATATTAGTTTTTCTACGCACTAAGAAGATGATTCAATAGCGACACAGCTGTCATTAGCAAATTCCCTTCTGCTTCTTTGCTAACAGGTGAGCTGCTGACATACTTGTATTCCATAACATTCTCTCCTGAATATGTGCTGGAAGTTCATCTCTTCTATGATAGTAACTAATCATTGCAAGTTACAGAAACTGATTACAACTGACAGCCTCTTTTTATTTTCACACTAACAGTCAGAAAGCAAGTGGCACAGAATCTATGCTTTGGTAGCTTCACATGAATTTTATCACAGGAAGTAAGGGCACAGCTTTGGAGACTAGCGTTTACTACTGCCAGAGATAATCGTGGGTACAGGAATGTCTATAAAAAGGATCACAAGGCCAAAAACACGTATGAAATAAGCACTTTTTCTTACTATTTAAATACATTTTTCTTTACAGCCCAAAAGACTGGACACTCAGAGGCAGACAGAAACCAATTTTAAACATACGGAGACAGACTGTATTTACTCCCTGAAAAAAGCTCACCCCAAAAGTAGCTGGCAGGATAGTTTACCCAGAAGGCAGGGTAGCTGATCACCATGAACACTAAGTGTTGCATATGTAACCCCATGTCACTGCACAATTTAGTCTTTGTTCTATGAAACAGCAAAATTTACCTTGAGACCCTAATGCTAACAACTCAGAGTACAAGAAGCCAAGAACTAGTGTTTACCAAAATATACAGACTACCCCAGCAGATAAACAGATGCCCCACAGATGGCTAGTTTGGATAGCTCCTGGTTTACAAATCAGAAAATTAAGGAGACAAGTGGCTTGGGGTGGTTTCTTTAAGCAGGTGGTCTGTGCAACAGGATTTTCTGTAATTATTTCTGTGGTGACACTTAAATTTTTTAAAAAGTGAAAAAGAAGGATAGGTTCTTCCTTATCAAAATTCTAAGTGCCAAAAATTTCATTTTAATATTTTTCTGTTAATATCTGAACATGCTGAGAAGACAAGTGCATGGACTGAGAAAGTGTAAAAGTACTGGAGAAGTAAAAAGTTGACATTTTTCTGATGTTTAAAATAACTTGCTATCTATCAAGGAATGTAAGCAATTGTATCTTCTGTAGTTACGAGTGAAGGAAAAAAACACTCGTACTCATGTTTTACAAAATACTATTAAGGATTTTGCCTCTTGGGAAAGTGTTCCCTTCCAAACTACAAACAAAAATATTTGAGACAAGAGAACTTTACAGAAAAGATGCATCATGAAGCAAATAAAACTGTTTCTCAGAACAGGGATGCTAAAAGATAATGGAAGAGTAAATTCACACATCTTCCAATGGAAGCTCACTAAAATATTGAGATGCAAAAAATACTGTTTACATTACCTTAGGATAAGCTCATCTCTAGGTAAAACCTTAAAATCTGCTTCACTAAGGCGAACCTATGAAAGAGAAAGAAAAGCATAACTTATCAAGCTGTCCTGATTACCTGGAAAGGTGAAGTCACAAGTAATTTTACACATACCTTCTTTGGGAGAGGTTCTTCATTCGTCATTGTGACCGCTGAAGGGAGAGGAAAAAAAGGAGTTTTAATTAGTGTAGTTTCTAATGTAAACGGAACACTGAACAAGTCAGAAACTTGTACTTCTCACCTTAATTATTTTAGTTTGCGGTATTACAACACCGAAATATTGCTTCCACACAATGCAGCACCAGAGTACAAAACAACACTATGGCATGTTTGGTCCTGTAATCTAGATATAATCAAATGCATTTTTTCTAGAAGTTACCTCAAACTTTCTATTTACGTCTAAAGAGCAATCAGTAATCAATTCTTCCTATTTAACTAATCAAAACCACCCAAATTTGTACCAAACTGACATTTAGTATGTGCCCGCACCTACATAACATTGTGTTTTACAAGGTAAAGGATAATCAGGGTCTGAGGAAAGCAATTTACACTACTGCCCCTCCTCTCTGGAATAAAAGAGAATCATTTGTGAACATTATAACATGTTCTTGCAAGTACTTATTCTCTTAAGATTCTAACAAACAGGATGTACTGCTATTTTAAAACCCCTGTGAATATTTTCAGGAAAAGTAAGATGCAAAATACATGGCTTAAGCCATCAAACTGAATTCCTCTAGTGCATACAGAGCACTAGAGGACTGCATTTTGCTAGATTAAATACTCACACACGCTTCCTTATCTCAGAAGAGTAATACAGAGTATTTTCTACAACTATGATTATGTTAAAAATATTGAGCCCCTAAATCTTACAGGTATTCAAGTAATAATAAATGCAAGGTTTTCTAGAGGCATGCATCTTTGTAAGATGCTTTCCAATGAAAAGTTGCATATAATATTAAGAGTTGACAAGCCTGTAAAGCTGCTACTGCACATGCACCAGGGAAAGATGTCTCAACTCCTTGGTTGTGAACACTTAGCTTTAAAGAAACAATGCTCTTAAGGAATAGATATTCTATTTTCTCAATTATTTTTATGGATTACCTTAGTATTTTCACAAGGACACTCAATGAACGAAATTACCTTTTTCAAATCCTACAACTGTTGGTCAGTAAGACAAGCAAATACATTCCAATGACACAGAGCCTTTTCAACTTGCACTAACTGATACCATTGACAACTACTCAGCACCCTACCAAACAAAGTCCTGGTTAACAACAACACTTGCACTCCCTTCCTATAATAAATACTGACATTAGAACCCACAGAAAGAAAACATTCAGTAGAAGCATCTCACTAATGAATGGCAGCTTCCTGTTGCTAGGCTTAGTAACACAGAGGCACTGTAAGTGCTTCCCTAAACTAAGTTCCCTCCACTCCCACCCCCTTCCTTCCCACTCACAAGAAGTTACTCAAGCATTTTGCTTGAACTTCTGCATGCAGCTCCTTATTTGATACTGTTTTAACAAAAACACACCCTACATATAAAATACAGGCGCAAGAAGCAACAGATACAAATTGCCAGCACCCAACTTGCTATTACAGAAGCAATGCTTGTGACCCCCGTATTTAAGCTGCCTACCTTCCCCACTGGTTTTTAAGATTTTTAGAATTTTTAACTCCTCTGGAGTTTGGAAGGAGTCTTGAAGATCTCGGCTAGTGTTACGTTCCTGACAGAGGAATGTCACACACAACTGCAGCTAACACTGATTAAATAGCGCACACGTGTCAAGTCATCATGTGTGTGTTCCTCAAAAATACCAGAAGCACACCAATACCAAAAAACGTGAATTTCCCCCCAAAGACCTGGCTTGCAACCCCTGCTGCAGCATACAGGTAATTACAAACATTTGATTGCTGTCACAATCACGACTACAAGAGATCAAAGGCTGATGCTTCATTCAAAGGTATTCAACTTTGCACCCCCAGACCTCACACAAATTCCAGCACCAGACCAGGCTACTCTAACTTCTACACCCAGCACCGTTTACAAAATCACCTCTTGCTTTCAGACAAGAGCATGAAAGACTGAAGTTATGGGCCACTGCATTACAAAAGTTACTGCCTTACTGCCACCTATTATTATTTGCCATGACAGAAGCCCACACTAAAAAATAAAACGCAGTCGCTAAAAATATTCTGTAGGTTATTCTGGAAAAGTTAGGTTGATAATATCTACAGATAAACACTTAATCTCTTTCCACACGTATGAATTTCACCCGGCTACTGCACTGCAACCGCTTTTTGGGAACCTGGAGTAACTTAGCAGAAGCTTAAACATTTATTACTGCCGTACACCGCCCTTGTTGTGCTCCACGTTTCTCAGAAACAGCAGCAGCACCAGGCTGGCCACAGCAACTGTCACAGCGATTTGCCATAGTCTTCTGCTAATGAACAGGTCAATCTGTGTGTTACAGACAACAACTGCAACTGAAACGTTCATTCTTTAAATCTAATACAGTAAATTCTCAAGCACTGTGCATTAAGAGATGCTTCTTATCACTCGGCTCTCCTCTAAAAGAGATCATCTCTCTCCTACCCACATCAGAAATATCTTGCAAGAACAAGATGAAGTGTCACTTTCTACAATAAAAAGAATAAATGTAAACAACATTCCTGCATAACTGACTGGAATTAACACGATTGTATTTTGTGATTTATATTATGAACAGCTTAACTGTACTATCCTAACTAAGCACTTTCATGATTTTGCAGAAACAGTGGCTGCCACATACCACTCCTGCTGCATATCTGCTCCTGGCAACAAGCAACGCAAAACCACACTCCGTACTTAGAATAACGTTGTCACAGGCACAAAAGAATTCTTAGGAAAACTCAATGTTTTAGGCTTCTATGGCAGTTTTAATTAAAAGAGATGTGAAATGGGGAAAGCACATTTTAATTTTAGTAACTTTGGTAGAAGGCCGTGCACCTTTTCCTACAATGTTTATAAAACACAGGTTTTAAAAACCTCAATGAACAAAAGTAATTGAATCAGGTAAGAAGCTTTACTTGTTATACCTCAACAGAGAGTTTTTTAAAAACTCTGAAGAAAGAGTTCTACCCCAGTATGGGCTCCCAAAGCAGGTATGTGTGTGCATATATATATATACACACAAACATACAGTTTACAGAATCATAGAATCGTTAGGGTTGGAAGGCACCTCTGGGGATTACATAGCCCAAAACCGCCCCTGCCCCTACCAAGACAGGGTTGCCTAGAGCATGTGACAGAGGAACGTGTACAGGTGGGTTCTAAAGGTCTCCAGAGAGGGAGACTACATGACCTGCCTGGGCAGCTGTCCTCAATGAGTGTGCTTGACATTGCTCAAAAATTTCTCAGATCACACTGCAGCCTGGAAAGGAGTTCAGAGGGAATGCGCCACCACAGCAGCCTGTTCCAGTACTCTGCCGTCCTCAATGTAAAGTTCTTCCTCGTGTTGAGGTGAAACTTCTTATATTTTAGTTCACGGCCATTGACCCTTGCCCTATCGCTGGGTACTTAACTGAAGGTTAAGCACCATTCACTTTAAGACAGCACCCGCCTTTAGGATATTCCTGAGTATTGATTTGAGTCTCTCTCAATCTTCTCTTTTCTAGAGTAAACAGGCCCAACTCACGCAGTATCTCCTCAAAACAGAAATAGCCCACACCCCAAATCATCTTTGAGACCCTCCCCAAGACCCCCTCCAGTACCTCCTCGTCTTTCTCGTACTAAGGAGTCTTTTGATGTTTAAAAAGAAAAGCCTCACAGTAGCCCCGTAACTGGCCAGCCCTCACATTCGCCTCAGCAACCGCGGGGGTCGCCCCGCCCCCCCCGCCGCGGTCCGCAGCCGCAGGTGTTTGACAGACCCAGCTGCTGCGGCCGCCCCCCAGCCCCGGCAGCGCCCGCCCCGCCGCCCTCGCTCCTCTCCCACAAGGAAAGGGACAGAGGCGGCTCTCGCGGCCGGGGCCGTGGCGGCAGCTCAAGGCAGGAGGTGGAGGATCCCGGCCGCGCAGCCAGGCCGGGCTTCGGGGCCTCAAACAAAATGGCTCTAAGTGCTTCCGCTCCTCCTCCCCGCGCCCGAGGTGAGGGATGGGGGCACCCCTGGGTTCGGCACCCCGGGACGGCGGGCTGCCCGGCCCGTCCGTCCGTCCCGCCGGGGCGGAGCGCTCGCACGGCCACTCACCTCCGCCCACGGCGCGGAGGCCCCGCGCCCCTCGCACGCCGCTTGCCTGGGCCGTGCTCCTCCTCACATCGAGCGGGGGCGAAACGCCACCACCAGCTCCGCGGGCGCCGCCGCCGCCGTCGTCGTCACCGCCTCCAGGTCCACGGCCAGGACCGCCGCGGCCCCCCCCCCGCCCGAGCTCCCCCGCGCGCCGCTCCCGCCCGCTCTTTATTTGCGGGTTCTCTGCGCTACAAAATGGCGCCCAGGGAGGAAATGAGCGCCCGCCCCGCCCCGCGGGCGGCGGCTGCGCGCGCACTCGGCGCGGGGCGGCGGCGAAAGGCGCTGCTGCGGTGCCGGGTCGCTGCTCGGGTACCTCGGCCTGCCTGTGGGGCGGCCGTCGCCGGGGATCGTTGCTCGCCCCGCCGGGAAGCGGCGACTCCCACGGGTTGTTAGAGCGCCGATTTAAAGCCTGTCGGCCGAACGGGCCGCGCAGCGCCCGTATCCGTGGGGTGCCGCGCGGCCTCCTGCCGGCGGAGGGCGCTCCTGTTCGGTGGGATGGGGCGAGCGGCGCCCGTCTCCCGCCAAAGCGGCTGAGGGGAGCGGGACCCGGCGCCTCCTGGGAAAAGCGCTTGGCGCCTTCCCGGAAGAGTGGTGGAGAAAATGGGATCCCTGGGAGGGAAAACTGCGCGCAGCAGTAAATGAACTGCAAGATGGGTGCCGAGCTTCTCGGCGTGATTGGCGGGACTGTTTGTCCGCCGGCCGCCGCTGGGCGGCGTCGGTGCGAGCCGGTGTCCTTAGCGACTAATGAAAGATAAAGGACTTAAATTCCAGCTGCTTCCAACGAAGCTAGACATCAGTTTCCGCGTTTGGGAGTAAAAACCAGTAAAGTTTGCCCTTCGTTGCGGTCTAGCACTGAGCTAGTGCTTTAAAATAAAGTTTATCCTTCTTACTATCCGTGATTTCGCAAGCTGTGCTATTGAGTTAATACTTTTGCCGTGAAAGGCGTTAAGCTGCTGCAGGCTAAATTAGTCTGTCACCTGGGTTGCACAGCTGAAATTGATTGTCAGTCACTATGTCAGTGCTGAGGGTGCTCCACAACTCTGCTCTGACGCTTACCGGTAGCAGAAAGAGTATAATCACTACTAGAACCCAGTGCACGTGGTCCCACAATCCACATGTATATGTGTCTATGAATACACAGAATATTCGGTGAGAACTTAAAACGTTTAAAAACCATGCTACAAGTGATTTGATGTAGCTACCTGAGGTAGAATGGTAAGGTGACCACAAGGAGAAAGGACCTGAATAAATGCCTTTGACATCTTACCTCATTTAAAAGTGAAAAGAGATATGCTGCGATTACTGTACGGTTACCTGCTCTTGCTTTTCTTGCAGATATTTAAGCATTCAAGATTCCAATTAATAGATGAAGCCATCCCAGGATATGGTAGATGAGAGATACACTGAAATATTAAAGTAGGCCTTAATAAGAACGTTAATGTAGCAAATTGACTTGATTTCCTTGTGTGCAAATGTAAACATTACAATACTAATAATGCATATAATCCAAGCAGAAGAAATTGAAACTTTTTCTACACAAATTGATGCAAACATACATTCATGGCTACTTCTATTCTGTTATACCTAACATTTTCTATGTATCAGTGGTGACTTAAAATCAAGATCTCCCAGTACTTTGTGTAGAATTTGGCTACTTTTTGTTATGTTCAGAAACCAAACCTCCTTTGTGTCTTCTTAGTAGTACAGATAAAGGTCTAGCTCAAATAGACTCTAAGGTGTGGGATGATAACCTTCCGCAATTGTTTGTGTTCATGAGCATGTAGAAAGTATTCCTGCACTTTTTATCCCTTGTCAGCACCTAGTTATTTTAAATTTATCTTTACAAGTGTAGATTATATTTGTGGGAAATATGCTAGTTGAGCAAGAGGTGGGCAGCCAGGGACATGTAGAGGTAAGTGGAATCAGCCTGCCGAGCTTAATATTCTGTACTTTCACGTTAGTAAGTATCAGACTACACCTAAAATTTTTGTTTGGTAACCAGCCCTCTGATACCTTTGGGAAGAGGACATTTAACTGAAATACTCTTTTGTTCTGTTTGCACATCCTTTACGCAGTGAGAACTAACCTGGGACTTTTTAGGGCTGCTGGAACAAACGTGTTGACACCCACCTTGGGTTGTGTTTGCAGTGTGGTAACTGGAGTAAATTAGCTTTTCAAATAATAGGTGGTATTATAACCCCCAGGAGCAGCATTGGTCTTTGGGTGAGAGGGCACACCATGATCTGTCCAAGCACCAACACAAAAGCCAAATTCATACATTGATTCACCTATAATGATAAAATGGAATAGGAATCAGATTATGAGTATGTGGGCAGGACAGCTCACCGGGTTTTAGGTTCCTCAAATTATGTTACTCATTAACTTAATTATGCATTAACTGGATGGCTCCTCCTTGGTTTTACCAGCTCAGTTCAGGGTTTCTGTTCCACCCCTTGATTTCACACAGACCCCCTCTAAACCAACACAAATAGCACGATGTTTCCCAGCTCTGAGGGATGCTATTTGTCCCCAGGGAAGGCAGGCCCTGAGGGAGAACACTTCCTAGTGTAAAACACTCATAAAAAATTCGTCCGTGGGTCAGGAAAGTGGGGAATTAGGGGGGAAATGACAAAAAGTCTTCTTCAAAAGTTAAACCAAACCCCAACATTTGGAGTACCATACATACTCTTGGCATTTTAAAGGACCTTGAACTACCAGGAACTAAAGAAATACCAACCAGCTCTTGCAAAGGCTGTCTTTGACTAGCAAGGACAGGAGATGGAGCAAGGCAAACCCGTGGCACATCTGTAGCAGAGGATGAGCTCTCAGGCGCACTGGAAAAGGGTGCTGCAGTCTTACATGTGTGGGAGGAAGATAAAATCTATGGATTGCACTGAGAGGAAGGTGATACAGAGAGGCCCTTCAGGTAACTACTAGGTAAAGATCTGGGCTGCAGAAAGCTCAAATTTGACATCAGAGAACTCTCTCTTTTAGAGAGGCTTTCTGAATACTAGGCTGCAGGCTTAATGCTGTCTTTATATCCCCTGCTAAAATGCTTTTATGGGTCTTAGTGGAATTATCACCTATTTTTCTTACGTCTTTATAGCAAGAAGTAACTAAACTTTTTCAGAAAGCTCTTGCAATAATTACTTCTTAATTAACAGTAACTTTTATCAATTTTTGCATATATTTATGTATAGTGAGTGAACTCCAGAGCCTGTTCTGGAGACATCTCCTGATTGATAATCCATCCAGATACAATTACAACCAAATGGTGATTCAAAATTCATTTTTGGGGATGCTTGATAAATACTGCAAGCTTGCATTTGGAATACATGTGTAGATATAGTTACTAAGGATATAAGCCCAGGTGTTTCTACAGGTTTTTTGAAACTATACAAGGGCCAAGATAGTTATAATAATGCAAGCATTTTCCTGCCTGAGGAGAAGACAACATTTTTTTAATTAAACACCAATTAGATTATGAACATTCCCTTACAAAAATGGATTCAAGGAAAACACAGATTGTTCTTAACACAGCCAAGGACATTTTATTGCCTTGATTTCCAAGGACCCTGTCAGTCAAGTGGGAGATTGAGAAATTTTAGAAAATTTATCTCTTTACCTCACTGGGAAAACAGTGTGTCTGTCTGTTTTAAAAACACATCTTATGCGCTGAACGTACTCAAAGACAACTGAATGTCAGTCCACTGCTAAAAAAAGCTGGAAAAAGAATTAATTGTCTTTCTACACATGAAAAAAGGCCTTAAGGTATTAAAGGTGTCCAGGAAGCCTGAGTGCCCTAAGCCCTTTACAGACTAGAGAATTTGCTGTTACAAAAAACTTGTAAAATTTATTTTGAAAAAATAATCTCATATTAAGGTTTATGAATTTGAAGTAATTGGATTTTGGGTGGGTTTTTTGTCCTTTAAGAGGTACAACTTTGTTTTTTATTAAAATCACATTACCAACAAACCAGTTTTTTGCAAATATTCATTGACCAAGCATTAGATTTATGACAAAAAAAGCAAGGGCTTCACATTTTGGTAACAATACTGATCTTTTAAAAGGTCAGATTAAGAAAAAAGTTATTTGGCAGGTGAGTAACCAGTGAACACTGAAATTCTCTAACTTTTCATCTATTACTAAAACTGAGTCACCACTAGCAAATGAAAATGCAAAAATCTTTACACCTTGAGCATTTCATGAAAGGAACATGTCCATTTGATTGTGTTGATAACAAAGTAGTAAATAAACTTTGTGCAACTTATAGCAAATAAGATTTCTGTTCTGAATTGATGACTTCATTTCCCAGAGTTTAGGTTTCTGAGAAATGGCAAAATGTACCAACGTAGGGCAATAGTTTGCTATTGCGTATTATGCTGCTCATTAACTACACTGAATATAAAAGCACAGCTACTCCCATTCAGTAGTGTTTTTTCTGCATTTAGATAACTTAACTTTGGATCTGTACCATGCATGTTTCATAATTATTTGCTTTTGTGAGATTGCTACATTGTTTTGCTACATTACATGCCCCATTTGTCCATTTGGATCTCAATCCTGGACATCATCCAAGCAGAGTTAAATACAATACTGCAAACCTTATAGACATACCAAGATAAAATTCATCTCTTTTGTTTTTGGATTCCCCAAACTCACAGCCTGGTTTGTCACTAATGTTGAAGTACAAAAGTGTTCTGCTGGTTGGGGCTGAGAGCAAAGGTGCAGCAGGTCAGCTCACTGGGGTGAGCTGGCCTGAAGTCCCTAAGGTTGCTTCATTATTGAATTTTTTCTGTCTGCTAGTGAGCTGTGAGGAGGGAGGGTTTGAAGCCTCACTTTATGTTCGATTCAATATTTGTGGTGATACTTGTAAAGTTTTAAATTCAAGAGAATCCTGTTCATTAGGCTTACTTCAGGTGTGGCATCAGTTGTGGACTTTGAACCCCTGCTGACATTTAATCTGAGCTCATCTCTCATTATTGACTTTGTATTTCCATTGATGGCCTTAGGTTGTAATCAGTCAACTGTTACATTAAGAATTATATATTGGTATATGGTACAGTTGATAAACAAGGATACTTGATGCTGCCCTCATATGTCTGTGTTACTCAATCTCTACTGAATTTTGAAAATGTGCAGGGACTACATTCAGTCATACAGGGTTGCTCAGGAACTGTACAATACTTTTCTAAAATAATCACTATTGCTTAAAATCCTGCATTCCTGAGTTTTGCTTGTTAGTTCTACTGCTTGCTTACTGATAGCCTTTCGAAAAGACACAAAACATGTTTTTCCCCTCCAGATTTAATCTTACTTTTTTTTGTCAGTGTTATCAGCTGCTCTGAGTGCACAGTGTCATTAAAGAAAAACAGCAGTGCATACACGTGTTCAATTAATGCATCTCCTTAGGAGACTGGTACATCAGTCCACCTAAGCATTTGGCTGCCTGTGGGATTTTCCAGAGATTTCCTTTCCTGAAGATATCTGAGGGGATTCTTCTTTTGCTGAAAGCTGGAAACCCCAATGTAACTGAAGAAATGTTATGACACATGATTTTCTGCTTTGGCCTTGTCCTTCACGAAGACTGAAATATCTAAAAGGAGGAATGGATTTTGAGTGTTGGAGTCCTGTGGCATGATTTAACAGACTTATTGGTGAAATCTAGGCCAATCTTGCTTTCCATAGCTGAGTACAATTTTTTCCCTATCTAGTAATGCTGTAGCTTTTTACATTGTAAAGCAAGAATAGAGGCTGATAGGAGTCAGAAGAATCCAACTAAGGTATCGTAGTGCTCTTGTTGCTCATTGTGCCCACACAGAAGGTTCAGATGCATTTTGTGGATGCAGATTTAATACTGCCAAGTTCAGGTTAGCCAACATGCAGGATGTGACTACAGGTGTGCTGGTGCACTCACTGCATATATAACCACATTTATGTTTGTCAGTGTTTGTCATCACATGCTGTGTGCTCTTTAGCACTGAATTTGTAATTCTGTTCTCTCTGTGACAGAATTTTACTACCTGGTAAAAAAAAAAAAAAAAAAAAAAAAAAAAGTCTTCAGACTTCGTAGCTAAGGTAAGAGCACCAGCACATTTTTCTAACCATCTTCTTGGCCTCCAGATGCAATTTCAATGCAATGCTTTGGCTGGCATGTCCCTTAGGCCAGGTATGCGTGAATGAGGAAGGAAGGAGTAAGGACTGAAAATCAAGGCTGTGCAATAGACCAGTTTTTTCAGCCCATGTATTTTTTTTTTTTACTGTTGTTAGTTGCTTTGACTTACTTTCTTGGTTCCTCCTTTTACTCTGTCCTTTCTTCCTCCAGATATCTTAATATTGTTGCTTCCCACCTTGCATCTCTAGGCTTCCCACCAACATTTCCCCACAGAGAAACATTCCTGCCTGCCCGCCCTGCTGTGGATTGCGGCCGCTGCTGCAGCCGCCCGTCTCCTTCCAGCTCCCTGGCTGCCAGGAGCTCCTGCGGCCAGCGCCGTGTCCTTCCAGGCTACCTCGCCTTTCCCCTTGCAGCATCGCTTCCCATGGAAATAGACTGGTACCGGCCTCCTGCTTGCCTCTTCCGTCAGGTCAGACAGGAACAGCCTTTGAGCCAGCGAAGGAGCACTGCCTATACATATGGGTCCATCCATATCCATATCCATATCCATATCCATATCCATATCCATATCCATATCCATATCCATATCCATATCCATATCCA